>JAQGBD010001578.1:0-14906 GCA_034698165.1 Punctoribates punctum | reverse complement strand
AGAGGAATCGGATTTGGGCTCTAGGGTCCGGGTTCGAGACTTCGACACTACTGTACCTCTTACGTTTTATTTTTTTTCCTCAAATGTTCTTGCATCAAATAATGAGTTCTTCCCAATTCAAATAAAACTATTGAACTAGCTGTTTGTCTGGAAAATTGAGTGGCTATTAAGCACGAAATATTTGGTTACCAATTGATTTGTACGCATAGACGAGTGCAGTGATTAAAAGGGATCGCATTTGGGCTCAAGATCTGAGTTCGAGACCTCAACTGTATTCGAGTTTTTACTTTCATTTCTTTCAAAACACTTTTAAACACTTTTTATTTTATTGCAAAAGATTTTAAGTAAAGAAATATTTCGATTGAAAAATGCGCTCAAAATCATTGAAAGCCAATCAAAAGAGTCATCAAATATGTAAACAAATCGCAAACCAATAGAAAACTTTGTTTTGAATTTAAAAGTCTTGAGATAAACATCGGATCCAAAAGCGATTTAAACTCAGATTGTCTTCAAATTCATCAGATTATGAGTGAATCAAAAGACTTTAGACAAACCTTTAGTGACATCAGTTATGGCAAAGACTTCAACGAGTGTTCGCTGCGGTCAGTGGCCAAAGGGTTCGCCGTCTTCTGCATCGGTAATCAAAAACCACAATAAGTCACTAAAAACTGATCCAAACTCTTAATTGACAGGTTTTTCACTGACATATATCATCCAAAAGGGAAGAAATCCACAGAAAAGCAAAAGATTATTCATATTTCCATCAATAGTGGGCTCAGTCTTAGCCGTGGAAGTGATCCGACTCTCAATCAGCAAATGTCGCAAAAAATTCATTTGATTTACAATTAATTGAATTTAAAACAAAATTAAGTCTAAAAACAAATTATATTTCAAATCAAAAATAATTTCAAATAATTATTTAAAAAATTGATTAAAAAATAATGAATTTTAAAAACTTTATGACTTCTATACAAAAGTTGAATAAATTTCAAGATTTAAGTAATTAATTGATTAATCGGTAATTAATTTGAGGTCAGCGGTGAAGAGGACAGAGTGGGCCCAACCGGCCATCGGTCCAAACCTTTCCCGAAAAAAGTCGGCTAAAAATACGGCAGAAAATGAATAATTTTAAACAAGAAATCAGTTTTGAGATGAGTTTAGTACCGATTTCTTTGTATGACTTATCGGTTAACGACTTATTCTTCTTCAGATGAGGCAAATACTGGTTCACTGCTATCTGCCAGACATGAGTGTCCACTGGGATCGACTCCAAGTGGTTGAGAGCCATAAGTGCGATACAATCGGCCACTTTTGGGCCGACGCCCGGCATTCGCATCAACTCCTGTCGGGCCTCAGAGTAAGACATTTGTTTCAGTGATTTGAACCACAGTTCCGGACATTTGGGCTCAGAATCGACTATACTTTTGGCAGTTCTTTGAATGAATTTCGAGCGATACCCGAATCCCATATTTTTGAGCTCTTCCTCAACGCTATCGGCGGCCAAAGCGCTGACATCAGGAAAGGAGTAAACGGTTCCCAAGATTTCCGATTCAAACAACTTATGTCCATATCTTTGGCACAAACTATCGATCATTTTCGAGATTCGGGTTATATTGTTATTCGAGGAACAGATGAATGAGAAGAGAGTTTCCGACGGATTCTGTCTTAAAATGCGGACCCCTTTGAACTGATCGGCGATTTTGGCAAAATTGTCATCACTTTGGGACCAATTGCTATATAAATCGCATAAATTTACGTCTAGTCTGAAGTAATTGCGGATCAGATCTTCAAAAAATTGATTATCACTGAAGTTGTTTTCAGTTTTCAATCGTTTTCTTGGCTTTTGCTTCAGTTTTTGGTCAATGGATTCCTTCTTATCGTTGAGTCGAGTGCTGTCCTCTTCTGTCTTAAGACAATTATCGTCTTTAATACCATAAAAAGGATTAAAAACTTTATAATTGATATGAAGTTTGTTTTGAATCAATTGAATCACATATTTATTGTCAATAATTCCGATCCAATGGTCGGTGTCTTTGAGTTTACGCCACCGGAAGGCCTGTCCGCTCCTCAAAGTCAACGAAAGGTTCAGTTCATTGATCGAGGTTTTGATCAAACCCTCAATCATTTTGTGGCAAAAAACAAACAAAACTTCAAAGATTCAAAAAATTAATTTCAGACCAAAAGCTAAACAAACTGTAAATCAAAACAAAAAACTTGACTTTTATTTCAAATACCACTCAATAGATGTCAACAAAACATCAAAATTAGGTTCAATTTTGTGAATAATTTTTAATCGCGTCTTAAAAACTGATTTAATAATCAATTAATAGATTAGTCGATAAATAAATCCTTCAATCAATTGATAACAGATTTGTTTTGAATCATTTGAGGAAATCCCAGAAAACTTATCTTTTCATTCATAAGGTGTGGGATAAGCGAGGAATTTGATTAGAAAAATAAGCAAGCTAATCACATCCAACCCTAATCACTCCATTAGACTATTGCCGGAAATATTTTTTTGAAAAGAATGGTGTTTTCATAAAGTATGAATGTTCTAGGTCTGAGTTTATCAAAACAATGGACGGTTAATGAAGTATGATCACCAGGATCATTCAAATAATTACATCGCTGTATTCACTGACTCTTTTAATAAACATTTCTGTCCAGGTACAGTTTTTTTTAATGCCAAACCTCTCGGCTACTGTTCTAATGGAATAAACTGATTAGCTTGTTCATTTTTTTCAATTTATCTCACAGTTTAGTAATATATTCAAAATGTGTGAACCATTACAAGAATCCGATCCAAAAATTGAGGAACAAATCGGTGGACAACCCGTCAGTGACTGTACTTCTCGTAAAACCCGCCAAAGAAGAAGACTTCGCTCAGAGTTGCTGTCAGTCAATACCAAGAGTAGAAGTGTTGCCGACCGACCGGCGCCTACCCTTTGTGACTACAGATCAAACTTCAGACTTCTTCGCTCGTTTAGACTCAAGAAGAAGATCAGAAGAGGTTCGTCGCGTCGCTTAACTCGCATTGGAGTTGATGTCGGCGACCAAAAACTGGAAGGACAGGAGTTCAATGTCTTCATTGGTGGGAACGGTTCCGCACGGATCAGAATTATCAAACATTTGGAACCAGAACTCATTGATCTGACACTTGATTCCAGTCCTGAAAGGCCCGGAGAAACACCAGAGGCGGGTCCTCACAGTCTTATTCAAATGACAGACAGTTTAGACATCGGTTCAGAAGTAGTGGTCATAAGTGACACAAAAGCAAACACTGAAGAAACGGATCAGAAGAGAGTCAAACAATTGATTCCTTTGAGTAAAATGCGTTTATTTTATAAGAGAGGCAATTGATTTGCTCCCTTATCCGTAACTCAGGTCAATTTGAGCTAGTCAATAATCGAGATAATCATGTTTTTGTTCACTTATTTTGCACATAATTCGCAATTAAATTACAAAATCAAATATATTCATAGATTATACGCAAATATATTCAATACTTTTTATATTTTGTTTGAAATTCAAACTCAGTTTCCAATGAAATGAATAAATATTTTTATTGAATAAATTTTGTGTCATTTGAATCGAGCAGAGAAGAGAGGAGAAGAGCAGACAAAAAAGGACCCTGATTATAGGAGAATGGTTTCAATCACAGGATTCTGATGAATAAACTCATTTGAAGATAATATTTATGTAAATCTCATCAAAAAAGGAAAAGAAATTTTGAAATTCAAACCTCATATCAATGAATACTGAGTTATAGTTTTTGAATCTTTCTATTTGTATGCACACCAGAGCACTGATAGTTGAGAAATGGGTCTCAATTTGGATGCCCGGGTAAGTTATTAAACATCTCTCATAGACTTTTTTAATGGACTCCTCTGACGGCTTATAAGGCAATAAGACTTTCCTTATATTTCTCTCATATAAAGATTTTTTCGCACACTTTTTTCACTTTAATTCTGTTTATTTCATGCCTTTCCATAAGTCATATGATTAACCCTTTCCCCAAACGTATACTCCTGTCTGATATGCAGATCTCAATAACAGCCCAAACCTTGTGATGAAATTATGAAGACTTGTGGCCAAAAATAGCCCAAACCTTAACATTGATAACGAGCACAGTTTGCTTAGAGTATAGTAATTCAGATGAAGTGTTTTTCGTTGAAAATCTCTTCTCCAAAAAGCCTGTCCTCCAAGAGTTCAAAGTTCTTCGCACAGAATTTGTTTGGAGAGACAGCATATTATTGGAGACATAGAGTCAGTGGAGACATATTTTTGTCCTCTTTTTTGTGGACAAACCTCTCAAACAAACAGACTTTGAATCGACAATGAGTTTGGACAGACCTCAGCTCCAGAATTCGAAACAATTTTATTCTGTGCACTAATACCCACATAACTTGAAATTTATGGCCTCCTGAAGAAGAAAATTTCGATCTCAAATATTTTTACTCACTTAATACCTGTGCTCTCTCTCTCTCTCTCTCTCTCTCTCTCTCTCTCTCTCTCTCTCTCTCCGTCTCTCTCGAAACACACCTCAAAATGAAATTTTCATGTTTTCCACTCATTCCTATCCCCTCTTCAAACGTCTCTTTAAATCAATATTTTAGATATTTTTTGACAAATTAGTCGACAAAAAAGTGATTTTAAAAAATCAAATATAGATTTGATTTTTGTCTCTCACAGCAAAAGACATAAATATTTTCATATTTCAGTCATGTTTTCCCAGAACTCAACTGACAGTCGAAGAAAACATAACCGAAAGAAACGATTCGTAAATGAAGTCAATAATCAAATGTAAAAATATTTTTCTTTTATTATTAATAAAAAGTCGATTAATCGTAGAAAAGACATAAATATTTTTGGCCGGAAAGCCCTCCAAAGGCCTCCATTTGTATATCAGAATCACAATCTTCGCTGGATATCAATCATTTTCTCCATCTATTAGTAGTAATAATAGTAATAATTAAATTCATTGAATAAAATTCAAGTCTTGTTGTTATCAAATAATGAGATTCAGACGAACGAGAGGAAAATACCATAGCATACCATACCATACCATACCGTCCGTTCGCTTTTTTATCCCGTACTCAAAGGGATTGACTCTTAGGCCTCACTTATAGTCACTTTGAGATAAGGGCTAATCTTTTGATTATTTAGCATAAAATTTCGTACAATTTTAGCCTTTTATCAGCAAAATATAAATTATTTAATCGAGCCTTTGCTTAATATTGACTCTTCTAAACGACCAGGAGCAAAAAAATTACTTCTTTTATCTCGGACTCTAATCGTCTGTTTTTTCTTCCTAATGACTCTTTGATATATACATTGAATAAACATTAGGGAAAAGAGTTTTTATAACTCTTTCACTCCATTTGCTTTATATGGTGTGTCCGGAGCTCATACCCAGAGCTCATCAACTCTTAAGCAAATGGACAGCCACTTAAACTCCGAGCTAATAGTCATTCCACAAATGGAATCTTCAAATTTTTAGCCAAAAGTTTTAATTATTCAGTCTTTTTATGCCATTCCTTCTCTTATTTCTCATTTCATATACTAATTTGAAAACTCGAGCGGAGAGAGAGAGAGAGAGAGAGAGAGAGAGAGAGAGAGAGAGAGAGAGACGTAAACTTTGAGTCCATTTGAGGACTGATTTTATTTATTTCTCGCAATTAATTCTGTAATAAATTTCTGTATTTTTTAATACTTACCCTGAATATCATCAGAAATAATTAGCTGAATATCAGAATCAATTTGAATATTTCACTAATGATTTGGTAAAAACGGAGTAAAACCAAATTAAATATGAAATTAACTCTCTTTTTGACTCAATTCAAGTTCATTTAATTCGAGGAAAAATTTCTCATCATTCGGACGATTAGTTTGATTCCCATAAATATGAGTGAATTACTATTGAAAACTTATCCTAACACAAAGCTCAGGGCATTTTTCGGCAAAATCTTTATTGATTTGCCAATCATTTTATTGAATAATCATTAATTAATTTCCAAGATTACAAAAAAAGCTGAATAATTAGCCGTAAATTCAATTGAAAATTATTCACTCCATTGATAATCAATTAAAGAGGAAAAAGACAAAAATGGAGATTAAAAGCGAATAAATAGTCGGCCGCTGACTACTGTCCCCAAACCCTAAAGTCTAGGAAAAAACTATTTTCACGTATAAATTATAAGACATATATGTGTATAGACTTATAGACGAATAGTTTCGATAAGTTTAACGATCAAGAATCTAATCTCGATCTAAAAGTACATTAAAATTTTCTTTTCGACTAAAAAATTAATATCAATTTGACTTTTTTTCTTTCTCTAATTTCTGCCCTCTCCTATACGCACACATATACCCGGGGTATATATTTCAGAAGCGCTTTTATTTTCTTCATAATTGGTGAGCACTTAATTGCCCGAAAAGTTTCTTTACTCAGAAGAAAAAAAAATCAAAAAATTGTTTTTCGTTTTCGTTTTGGGACTTCTTTTTGATCGGAGTCTTAGTCTTAAACGAAATTCAGTCGTTTTGAAGATTTTTCCATTGATTTCCATTTCTTTAATCTCTTTTCTCTGCTCTTGATATTGATTTTAGTCTCAAACCGGGCTATTTTATAACTAATTAGAATATTAAACAAAGTAGTTAATACATTTAACAGGCAAATTTAATTGAATATATCTGGAATTTCTCGAATTCTTTTGATTAAGTGGATCTAGGAATTTTAATTATTTGATTTACATTGCTAATCTCAATATTATCGATTAAGTTTCACTATTGAAACTTCAAAATACTATACAAAATTCATCAAAATTATCATGTTTATTTGAGATATACTCTAATAAATCATGATAAACAATCTTGGTCAGAGGCTGAGCAAAATTCGCGTTAAAGTGTAGAAAACTTAACTTTCTTCAAATATAGGCTCAAAAGTCGAAGACAAAGATGTGTCGAAAAACATGAATTAACATAACTTTTTAGATAATTAATGGCTTCCGAAGAATCAATTGTTTGTCACTGTCTTTCAAAGATTACTTTAATCGCTGAGTTTTGAAATTATAATTCATTTTCAGTTGAGATAATTTTTTTTCTCCAGTGATTATTCATAAGCACAGGCATAGCACAGGTAGGAGAAGTGTATTCAATAGGAGAAATGCACTTTTGCTCAGCGAACAAGTGTTGGGTAATATCTAAACCAGAGATAACCTTATATTACAATTCTAGGGGGTTTTGGGGGCGGAATAGCCCAGTTTTCTAAAAATAATCTGGCCAGATTAAAACCTTGTTCAATAAAATAGCTATTCATTAACTTATAATTTTTGGAACACCGATAACAAGGTAGAAAGATCTACATTTTGTCAATGAATTTTTAATTGGAAATATGGGGGAAATCGGTTTCCCATATCTTAGGGGGTGATCCCCTTAGACCCTCCCTTTGTCTAAATATGAATTAATAATTTCAATGCATTTATTTCATGATATATATGGAAAAGAAATTTTGAGAAAAACTCCAGACTTTCTAATGAGAGGAAAAAATATATAAAACTATTAAAACTAATGATTATATTCGCCGTTCAGTTGAGACTTGAATTCAGAGACGACTTCTTCTGTGAGACGAATAAATTGTTTATCTTTTTATTTCAACGGTTTTTGACTGAATTTCATATTGAATTTGATTTAAAAATCTAATATTTTTATATCAATTTTCCTTATAATCCAGCAATTATTAATCGAGGCATGTTTTCGCCATAATCTACATTGAATTTTAATCATGAATTAATTGACGAGATTTGAGAGTAATTAATAATTTTTTTTAAACAAATCTATTTTCCATATCTTATACGGAATTCACACCAAATAAGAGACAAATCATACGATAAATCACTTCTTTTCCTATAGTTTTCCAATCGTTAAGTGTTTGGAAACAAGAATTGAAATCAACAAAAATTGATTTCAATTTTATGGCAATTATTATGATTTCAAAGATAATTATATTTTTTTCAGTTCAAAGACTAAAAATCATTTTATAGACCAAATGTCTTCTCCTTCTCATACCTGAGCTGATCGACGCTCTTATGAGACATTTTAGTGCCAAAAACAAACACTTGTGATAAGTCTATTACACAATTAAGATATACTAAAGAGAAGTGTCTCCGAGTATATTATAATAACTACTTTTTTCCACTGAAAATTTTTTCAAAACACCAATCAACATTTCTATTATCTCTGGCAACTAATTGAGCGATGCTTTGGTCGCTGCAAAAACGTAACACAAAAACCTTTTGATTGATATCTGTTTTTCGAGGTATTTATCAAAAAATGAGCTGATTTTCCAACTTTTCAATCAAATTGTAAACTTGGAACCAATCAAATTGATATCAAAATTTGTCGATTGATATGTCGTTCCTCTTCTAATCGACTTACGATATGATAGCTTATTATAAATTAGATATATTTGAAGAAATCAAATCTTATTTAATATAATATCAGTTATTAATAAATTTATCGCAGATTTTAGTCGTCACCCAATTTTGCTGCACTTAATTACCGTCAATAAAATGATGGTTTTCCTCATCAAAAAATAGAATTAACTTTCCAAGATCACAAAGAAAAATTAAGATCAAAGCGTTTTTTAGAAACTTTTTTTCCCAAGAACCTTTGGCAAATGTACAAGTGTATAATCGTTGGACTAAGTACAGTATTTCGTGATCAAGGAAAATTACTTTAGCCCTAACTATCTCTCTATAAATAAACATTAGATTTGAATTTTTCGTAATCAACAGTATTTTTGTTTATTTGATCAGTTTTTCAACCAATCATTTGATCAGATTTTTCATTATAAGAGTTCATTCAAAAAAGGCTTTGATTTTAATGGCATTCATTTGATATGTATTTTAGTCACAAGTTTTCAGTCAATTTGAGAAATAGTTTTAATGAACCGAAAGTCAAGACCCGAGTCTTCTCTCTGAACAATGGCTGAGCCATTAATGGGGTGCCGTCTGAGGCGGTGAAAAAATCAGTTGTTTTTTTTTAATGGATGAACACTTCTAGTCATAAAAAACAGACAAAAAGGTTATGTTTAATAACAAGCCTTCAAATGGGAGTACAAAACGCCAGATATTAATTTTATTCAATAAAAGTTGCCATGCTCTTTTTTCAAACATCAAATTATACTTAGATTATGTCTATCTTTCTGATCCCCGACCTGTGTTTCATTTGAACATGCAAATATTTATTATTACAAATTTTTTCGAGGGGGAGATGACTGTCCTCTAACAATATTATAGAGAACTTGGTTTTCGTCATAGAAAATGTCTTTATCTCTAATATAACTCTGAGATAAGAAGTGCTGACTTAATGACAGTCTTTCTCTTTTCAAATAAGTATTTACTTAATAAAAGACTTTTTCATTGCATTTCATTCTTCAAAACAAGTGTTTTATGGTTTTCCTTGAATTTTATGCATAAAATATATAACGAAAGAAATTAATCCCATAGTAACACATTTGTTGCAATATTGATCTACATGAGTAATGATCTTGCAAGATTACTATATCAGAAAAAGAGTTTTTGATAAGTGTGTGAAATTTTATTATGCAGGATGTTTTCTCAAAAACTTTCCCGCCTTCTTTTAGCTAACATTTACTAACTTAACTTGCGAATTTATGCATCTGCTCATGCTGTTGTTCACTTTATATATAAGGGGAAGGGGGAGAAATTAATTTCATATAAATTGGATCATGATAAAATATTAAATTTTGCATAAAGACAGAATTTCTAAAAAAATATTCATGCTAAAATTGCAAAGATTCGATTTTCTGTGTGACTCCCGGTTAAAGTAGGCGTAATTCTAATTGTTTATGAGTATAATGGGAATAATGGGAACCACACACACACTCACACACAGACACAGAATATACAATGCATTAGGAATTCTGTGGCCAAAGAAGGCATTTGTTTGGACTGATTGTCGACGAACTCAAAGTCTATGTATTTGTCATATTTGCGGACAAAATGGGCACAAAAATAGAGTATTTGTGAGCTCTGTCTCAATATCCAGTGCCATATCTGCACTGCATTTTGCAAACATATTCTATGAGAGAGAACTTTGAACTTTTCTGCCGAAGAAATATAACGAAAAACACTTCATATTAATAGCAAACTAATGAATTGCTATACTTTAAGCAAACTGTACTCGTTATCAATGCTATGGTTGCGATATTATTCCCAATTTTTTCACTGATTGTATCTAAGGTTTCCTCGCTCAGTCTCGAATATGTGTTGTGTGGAGCTCTCTCTATGTGTTGTCTCCTCTGCCCTGTCCCTCACTATCGAGGACTCAGAATTTATTTAATATTATCGACAAAAACTGTTGATTACGACGTCAGACCTAATCTTTTACAACACATTCCTATTCATAACTCTATTCCTCTGCCATAAGCCATAATTCAGTTCATAACTTAACTAAAAATCTTTTATATTATTCAATAACTGATTTCTGATATCATTTTTACGCCAAATCTTATAATTGATTTCAATATTTTATATTATATTTCCACTGCTTTTCAATTAAGATATCAATTAATTCTCAGATTAAGGAAAAAAAGTTTTGTTTTTCGCCAAAAAATATATTTTACTTAAAATTTGTTTTATATTTAAAAAAAAAATCTATTATTATATTGATTTTTAAACGCAGTATTCTGTGCTCAGCCCCCACCGCAAACCTAAAATACTATGGAACAGTCGAACGATACGAATCGCGATGAAAACAGTGCTAATCACCAACAGATAAATGATAGTCACCATCAGCACCACCACCAACAACAAGATATGACGGTATCTGATCGACAACAGGCCGGCGCTGAACAGAACAACAACAACGGTCATCAACAGCAACACAGGTCGTCCCCCAGTAGACTACATGAGTCTTCCGCACAGCATATGTCTGGCCACCAGAGTCCCGATGATAATGAGCGCCAGCAGAGGACGGGAACCGCCATTATCGATGCGCACACACATGTTATTACCGAAACGCCGCACAACCCGAACGCATCCCACGAAATCCACCTGAAAAAGGAAGGCCAGGGAGCCCACAGTCCGTCCAATATTGTCGACCACTCAGCTCATGGATCGCCGGTTCATGAGTTAACTCAGGCAGCGGTCGGCCATTCCATTGATGACAAGGGCGTCACCAGCGATGGGCTCCATCTCTACAGTGGTTACCATTCCGGTCATCAACAGCACCACCAGAATAGGTATGGCTGTGCAGAGAACACCTATATATTACATGATATACATTATATAGCAATTATCAGTATATGTCTGCTCTGTATGTCTGCTGTGGCGGCACTGGAACTGATCCTCTTTTATATAGAGTAGATATACCGCAGATATAAGGAATGCCCGAAAAAAAACAGAGTCAGTGCAATGGCTGCGCAAACCTATAGGATATGATTAGCTGATTAAAAGCGATAATAATAATAATTTTTATATAGCCTGTCCTCTCGCACACAGCGTCCGACCCTCTCTATCAGCGACTATTTTATCGCTGCAACTGATTCCTTGTCTTCAGCCATAACTTTGACTTAAACTGAGATAATAGTCTATTTGGTTGACTACTGAGCGCCACAATTAACCAAATGTTTGGCTCTTTTATTATATATCAGAATCTAAATGATTGTAATATCAGTAGATTTTCTGTTGAGTTAGTCTAACGTCTTGTCTACTAATTTAGTGTTCATTTCACTACTGATTTGATTACCGGCTAATGATTAGCCACTAATCACTTGTTTTGTTTACTATTTATTATTATTGATATTTAGATTGAATATAATCAGAGAAAAAATTTAATTTATATCAAATCTCTTTCATAATAATGTTTTTAATCCATGTTTTGCCTCTTTTTTATTCTCTGAAAAAACAAATGAAATCGGTTTTCATTTTTCTATTTTATTGAATTTCATTTAATTCAATGTGAGTCCAGATTTTTGATGAAAAATTTGAATTTCAATATTTTCAGTACAAATGCAGTGCTTAGTCATCACTACGGCTCGACCTCATCTGCGAGCTCTACCTATGGCGGTAATACACTCGGAAGCGCAACTCTGAGCTCATCTATGGGCGGCTATGGCCAGTCGCCCCCCAGCTATCACAGTGGCCACCATCGCAACAATTCCGGTGACTATCACTCAACAGGACAGCCATTGAGTCCGAAATCTGCTCATCATTTAAGTTCAAACTATGAGATACATAGCTCTATGTATGGCAACAATGGACACAGCAGTGGTCTTATGGGAGGCCATCACTCGCAGACTGTTGTCCACTACGCCCCACAACAGGCACATCACGTAATGCCAGTCCTCTAAAAAGTTATTCTAATCTCAATTCTCATACAAAACAATACTCCCAATGAATAGGGCGTACATTTGGGTCAAAGTTCTAGCGGTTCGCACCACCACAACCATCACAGTCAGTCGCCCAGCCCTCAGCTATGGACCACAGATGGCCTGGCTGCCCATACTATGGCATACAGTTTGCCTGGTAATTTATCCAAAAGCCTTCATTCTAGTGATAAATTTTATTAATTTATTTTTTTGTCAAAACGAGTGGAAAAACTACTCATCCAGTAATCAAATTCATTCATTTATTTGCACTGAATATCACTAAAAAATCAAAATTAGTCTCAAATTATTCTTTAGATTAAAACTGATTTATCTCTCATTTGAATACATTTTAATAATTAGTTTTAAAAATTTATTTGACTTTAAGAGAAGCTATTTTTGGTTCAGTCCTTCTCACATACGAAGCTCAGGGTTCAGGAAATCATAGAAAATAAATGCAAAAATCGATTCTTATTTTTCAAATGATTCGTTAAAATGATTATTAAATTTCAGACTTACTTTTTATGCCAAACAGAGAGAGAGAAAGAGTAATATAATTGAAGCGATTATTTTCAGTATAAAAATCGATTAACAAAACCAATGAATTCATTCAAAAACAATTTTCATTAACTTTTTCAGTCATGCATTCAATAGTGAAAAAAATAAGTTTTTTTTCAGACAAATGAGTGAATAAAAAGATTTATTTATTGCTATTCCTCTTCACTCTAATGGTTAGCAGAAAAAAGAAGTTTATTTTGTTTCAAATTATTTATTACTTTTGTCTGTATTTTTGGCCACTTTTTTCTCATACCGTCTGTGGGACTGTCTGTCGTCTGTGTGCTCACCTCAGGCACAATCAGTCCGTCCTCTTTACAGCAGTTGACATCAGTGAATGAAGGCACAGGCAGCGGTGGCCACCCGGAGCTGTCCAGCAGTGGGTCGCGTGCTGGTGCTCAGGTATCGGCCAATGGCTTCAATAGCAACCCATTTGGTGGCGCGTCAACCACAGGCGCTGCAGCACACTATCTGCGGGATTGGTCCACATCCACCTCCATTTACGACGGACCCAATGCTAATTATACGGTCACTGTAGGCGATCACAGGCGTATGAGTCCAGACCGGAGCGCAGGAGCTGTTGCCACAGCCGCTGCTGTCGGCATCTCAGCTCATCAATTAGGTATACATTACCTTGTACATTAGCTTGCCTTTAGATTAGGTTAACATTATTTAATACTTTAGAGAAATACTTTTAAGGGGTGTCCCTGTGAGCCCCAGTGTCGTTCCCCACTGTCCTCCCCCACTGTTTGAAAGCATTTGCCACTCAGTCCTGAGTTTTATTTATGGCTATTATTGTTGTTATTATTGCTGTCGAAAATCAATTTCCAAAACGATTATTATCTTCTGTTTTCAGCGACTTTTTGTCTTACATTTCATTAGTATTTAGGCTTTTTTACGACCAAAACATTGCTAGTTGTCAGACATAGCTCCCCGACCTCCCCTTCTCTCTCACACAGCCTTTTGATGATCTCCTGATAAGTGAGGCAAATGTTCAAAACGTTTATTGAATTTATTGATTTGAAAACAATTAAAACCAATTATATATTTATCTAATAGTCTAATGCATTGTTATTAAGGGACAGACTTCTTCGCCGGAGAGGCTCGAGAGTGTGTCAATTGCGGTGCAATATCGACGCCTTTGTGGCGCCGGGACGGCACCGGCCACTACTTGTGCAACGCCTGTGGCCTCTACTCAAAGATGAATGGCATGCATAGGCCACCAATCCGTCCACACAAGAAGATGCCAAACAATCGTCGGGCAGGTCTGACCTGTTCCAACTGTCACACATCGACAACAACCCTATGGCGCCGAAATAACCAGGGCGAACCAGTCTGTAACGCCTGTGGTCTCTACTTTAAACTGCACGGAGTGAGTGATACCGTTGACAATCAAATAATTTAAACTTCGTGATTATCTCGAAAGCCACCTCTCCTTATAAAAAGCACCCTGAGCAACAAATCAATAGTCAAATGAGACGAACTCTTTTTGTTTGTTTGAGCACAGAATCAAATGATCTTTAAATTTGGTTTTTATTTCTCTTCTCGACAATTGAGTCGAAGTATTTTGACTCCAAATTCATTGACAAAAAACTGCTGACTCCGGCACCGGAGCCAATAATTTGTGTGTGAATCTCGAAACTCCATCTCTACTTTTTCACCAATAAGACCTGTCTCCTTCTTTGAAAGACGGGTTCAAAACATGGAAATTGAGTTTAGCAAAAGATCAAGAGTAGAAAAATATTGCTCCTAAAGTGCTCTTCTATTAGAGGCACAGATTTTGGTTTGCCATCAAATCATTTATCTGTTTTTATCGCTCAGAATAATCAGAGAAATGAGAAGAAGAAAAAATATTTCTCTTCATTTGGTTTTATTCGTAAATTTTCTGTGACTTTCAAAAAGCGGGTTCTTTCAGGTCTTTTGCTTTTCTATTACTTTCACTTTTGATATCGACTTATATAAG
>JAQGBD010001577.1:0-14916 GCA_034698165.1 Punctoribates punctum | reverse complement strand
CGTCCACATATGGACCCAGAATATTGTGTTCTCTCACTTTGAGGTTCTGTTTAGTGCCCTTCGGGTCCAACAAGTCGTGCACTTTCTCGTTGTATATCTCCATATATGAGACCTCTATTTTGAAGGTCGAGTTCGGGTCGTCATTGCTGGCGATCCTCTCGAATATAGCGTCACATAGTCTTGGTATTAGCCCCTTGTCATTGGGGGTACCCATCATTGTATAGGACTTTCCGCTGCCTGTCTGGCCGTACGCGAAAATACAGGCATTGTAGCCTTCAAACGAACTCTGCAGGACAGGTATGCCCAGGTCATTGAAGACCATGTCCTGACTGGCGAAGTGTTTGTCTGACTCATTGTATGACCAAAAGCAGTGGTCGAATGCGAACACCTGTCCATCGGAACGGAACGGCAAACAATTAGACTCAGAGAACAAACAAATAGTCAGTAAATTAAAAACAAAACTATTTTTAGTGCTAAACAAATGAATAGATTTTGCGATCAAAAGACAATTGCAATTAATAGGGCGTCAAAGGACACGACGGTATCGATTGTGGGGAACGTCTGTTCCTAAAAATATATTGTGTTTTAAATACCAGAGAAGTGAAAGGGGTTTCATAAATAGTGTTTTTTATGCAGATTTTGAACAACACTTTGGCATTAAAATCATGTACTCAGAGATCGGACACAAAAAAATCGCAGAAAAATTATTATTAATCGAAGGGAAAGGAATGAAAGGGCGTCACGAAAGTCATGTAATACCTAACGTTAGCGACTGTTTTGTCATTTAACGCATGGAATGGCACTGATATGAGGATTACCACCGATATAGACATCCAATACATAACCAAATGAACAGAAGAATAATGAGTTGCAAATTGTGAGTCATTTAATACTGTCTCAGATTCTCAGCCAAAAAAACGTAAGACTAAGTAAGAGTAAGAGCCAGGAGACGGATCATTTTTCTAATTTGCTCAGTAATGTTCAAGGATAGTTCAGTGCACACGAAACTCAATCTGTCCTCACGTTAGGAAACTTCGATTAATTGCCTAAAAGTCAATAAAAAGCTTATATAAGAACCGAGTGCTGTTCTGAAGGGACAGCACATATTCTTTACTGTATCAACAGAAAAAAGACCATGTTCATTACTGTTCACTCATTAGTGATAATTTAATATTCTGTGCTAAAGACAGTGCAGTTATTTTGGAGAATAAGCGAATCGATGCCTAACTATTGTCTACAATAGAGGAATGCTTTATCTATGAGATAATAGGTTGTTCCCCAACTGTTCCCCCAATTGTGCCTCTTTTTCATCAGAAAAGACATTAAACATTAAACTAGTTTTTTATGTTCAATACTTGATTACAATATACTTCCATTCACTACAATATAATGAATATTTAATTTGTGCGCAAATTCTTCCTCAAAAACATTAAAAAAAACTCTTTATTTATTGATTTAATGTAAGAGGAGTTCAATCAAAACAATTATGTGATTATTTAAATCGGGATTTTGGAGCGGAAAATGAGGTATTCTCTCAAAAATGTTCATAGAATATAATTTGAATGTTTTATTGAAAACTGACTCCGATTCATTTGGACCTCGATTATTTATGTCAGACAGTCATTAAAGTACAACAAACAGAGTTTTGTTAAATTAAAAGCTGATTTAAAAAACCCGATATTTTAATTCAATGGTGAGTTTTAAAGGCTTTTTCTTTTCCATGCGATTAAACGACTGCACACCCCTATTATTATCGCACAGAATATGTTTTGACAGAACAAACAGTCAAACATTAGGCAAAAATTAATTCGATATAAATCTTGCAAAACACTCATAGGAAGTGCACTGGAAATGAAGTCTTGGTCTTTCATATAAACTGGAAAACTGTTTGCACTGTAGCTATGGTTTGCCAACAACTCAACGATCTTTTTATCATAAGATATAATTAAAATCAACGATAAGATTAACTAAACAACAAAAAGCCAGTCAATGATTGGCAAACAATATCGCAATCATACTCTTGGTTCTCATTTTCAACAACTTATTCAAAAGAATTCAATAATAAAACAAAATTTATCGCAAGAATCAAATTAAATAGAAACTCTCTCTCTCTCTCTCTCTCTCTCTCTCTCTCTCTCTCTCTCTCTCTCTCTCTCTCTCTCTCCTCCCTCTCTAATCAGATAAATATCGAAATCAATTACTCTTTTGATACTTAATTTTATTTATTACTATTTTATTTATGCCTTCCCTATGAACCCACACAAGAGCGCAATCAATAGTACAGAAGTAATAATATGGTTATCCATAAAAAAGATATTTTTATGATAAAAGTGTTGGCAAAGCGAGAGTTTTGGTCTTTTTATTTATGGAACAGATTTATATAAACGAGGAAAGTATGTAATCAATTACTAAATTCCTTTCATATCTGGTATTTGATGGCAACGGAGGGCTTCAATCGGCGAAAAATAGGCATCGATTTGAACTTTAATTATAGTTCACCACAATCTTCAACACTGAGTGCAGAAGAATAAGAGGTCTCTTATTATCGTTGAAATCGAGAATATAACTGAAATGTCACTCAAAATCAAATGATGGCATAGTTTGGGTCAATACTACTTATCATAAGTTTACCTATCAATTGAGGAGAGGGAGAGAGAGAGGGAGAGAGAGAGAGAGAGAGAGAGAGAGAGAGAGAGAGAGAGCAGAGTTCTCAAAACCTGTGATTTATTAATAACTTTATTTACGAATTTATATCTGAATTGATTAGAAAACCCGTTCTTCTAATCAACTTTTACTAATTGATTTGTTCTTAATCCCGGACTGATTTACGTCTCCAATTAAATCTTATCTAGATTCATTCTAAAAAAAATTAAATTTCAGATCAAATGACTCATTTAAATCCAATCTAAAGTAATTATTAATTAAGAATAGGAGAGAGAAAAGGCTTATTATTATTTAATACGTTAGTAAACTAACCCTGAATTCTATGAAACATTTACGAAAGATAACTGTTTGCGTGAAATTAGCAATTAAGTTTGACTCTATTATCTTAGCATGGCTATAAATTAAGACTAAAAATGTGAAAAAAACAAAAACTTTCAGCGGATTGTATTTGATTAAATAGAGCCTAGACTATATCGGGTCATAAATTAAGCTGAATAAGACTGATTAAAATTAGATAAAAGGTAAGTTTAATCAAATTTGAGCCGAAAAAAATAATCAGACCTATGGTTAGCCCTAATATTTTGATGAAAACATTGGGAAAGGGAGGCAATGACTTAATTAACATTATATTAAATTCGCTCAGAATTTATGTTACGATTATTGATGAGTCAAATAATCAATTAAACCGGATTTGCGAGCGTCAAAAGCAACAAGAACATTGATTAGCCTGGTAGGTGAGCATCTGGGGCTTGGTAGGTGATTCAATTAGATTATAAACACTGTGTTTAATGTAATTCGGGCCCAAAAACAACTTTATTTGTCGATTAATTTCCAAAGAAATCAATTCTAATGTTAGGCCTTCGCTGAGAAAAGTCTGTAATTTTTAGTAATCATATTTCAAAAGTGTATTCAACTGTGTTTTGATTACAAATCTCTTCTTTATTTTGCTTTTAAAAGCCATTAATCTTAATTTTCAATAGATAATCAGTGTCATTTAGGCGAAAAAAATAAATAAAAACGCCGAGCGTTGAAATTCCAAAATTTATGCCGATTTTAGAATTTTCCATTAATAGAAACTAGTTCATTTTTTGCAAGCCTTTAGTTGGAGATAAAGAGGATATATCTGCTTTTTTCCTCAAAATTCTGGGAAATTTTCTCTCAGTTTATGATCTTTTAATCTCAAGAGTGAGATATCGAGAGCTCAGCCATCACTACAGCTGTGACTTTACGGGAAAGGCTTCGGTAAGTCGATAAAAGTTATTCAAAAGGTCTGAGCGATTCGATGAGCAAAGGCGTGAATAAAAGAAGAGCACAACACAGGCAGACAAAGGCCTGGGAACCACTGCCTGTGTTGAACGCCAAAAACAATTGATGCGAACCGATAGACCCAGAGGTTAACTGATTCGCCAACAGAAACAGTTACTGTCATTTCCGCACTGGAAGAGTGACAGTTGCTATAGATATCTATCTAACCGTTTGGGTTAAAGTTGTCGTTTCGGGTAAACAAATCAAAACACATACTATTTGTCGACTATTGACTCAATGGGGCCAACAATAGGCAAACCCTATCCATACAAATGGAGACATAATTAACAGTCGCAGCCCTTTCCAGCCGATGTATGTATTTTTGTCACACAAGCTATAAATTAAAGAAAAAAGGGACAGACATATGTCATAACCAGTATTTTTATCGGACAAATGCCTTATCTTTTCACCGCTTTTAATGTGTTTCGATAGAAAGAAAATTCATTTCAATTGAATTATGAAAAATAGCTTTTTTTATATAACAGTCATTTATTACATAATATTAAGGAATTCTTATTCGAGGGACTTAACTGTTGTTTTGAGAGTACAACACTCCTGTTCACAGAGTCGTTAATAGAGTTGGCAAAGGAGAGGACTTAAGAAGTGGTTATCAAAAGAGCAGAGACTCTCTTAAAAATTGTAGACATGAAGAAGAGGAACACATCATATAATTCATTCATTTCATGAGTCACTAAATCTGTGCGACTCTTCGCTACACAACAATCGATTTGGAGCCCAAAAAAGACGTCTAATGTCTTGTCTCTGAAGTGAATACTCAGTCATTCAATCGATTTCTTACAGGACTCCCACTTCAGTGAAGATACAATTTTCTCAATAGTTATCATTTATTTATTCATCGAATTGCGATTTCTCAGAAATTTTTTGGCTATAAATCTATAGAAATCTATGAGAAATGGCTGACGAGTAGAAAAATAACACTATCATTAGGACAGACGACTGTCTCATCAGTCGAGCAACAGATTCACTAAACATAAAACCCATTTCATTGAGAAAATGATCTGAAAATTAAGAAAATGTATGAAATATATACTGTTTTTTCTATGACACTCATTATAATAATAATAATAAACTTGCAATATATGAGACGTTTGTGTGAATTGCAAGTGAATCGAAGCTAACGTTCATTTGTTGGCATCAAATATATCAAAAGTTTTTTTTAAAGAAAGAGGAAATATAGCTCTTCGTGTCATTCATTCATAATTTGCTCGCATTTCTCAATGCGATTATCAAACATCTCTTCCAAAACCATATAATATATATCAAGCAATGTATCGGATTAGAGCTCCAGCCGAGAGCTTTGCCATTTGCACAGTCTGTCCATTGATTGTATTCATAAATACGGGAATATATCAAAATATACGCCAACGGTTTCAGACAAACTCGTCGCTCAAAGGCCAGGACTGGATGAGCCAACATTTGCAGGAATATATCATCGAGCAAAACTAAATATACATTTATATATTCATACGATTATAAATGGAAATACATATTTGCAAACATTATTATTCAAGAATAAAAAAAAGTGGAACTAAACTCATATAAAAATAAACTTCTACTCAAATAAGTGATGCGATCGTAAAAATGCGTCCAAAAAGACTACAAACGAATGAATGAATGCTTTTTGTATATTTTCAATCATAAGAGAGATTACAATAGAAGGTAAGGACCACTAAAAGAGTGACTGATCTGACATTACTCTGGGCTATAACTCGATATTCAATACACAATACGTACTGTTCTGTCAGTATTTTTGCTAATGAAGTCCAGAGCGCCTTTGGGGGCACCGAAGCTCTGTATTATAGGAATGCAGTACTGATAAATGGCTGTGCCTTTTGTCGCTATCATTACTTAAATGTGAACAACAATTCCCTAATGATCTGGTCTTCAAAAGGCACTGACAATTGAGCGCATGAATTAATACTTAGGCAAAGGATTAATGTGCAAAACAATTGCCGTTATGTCTGTCCTCATAACGGTTACCGTATGACTAACTGAACTATATTTTCAATATGCGAATGAAGGCCAACCACACTGTCCTCAAAAAGAAGGTTTCATTAGATTATGTGAGAAAAAAAGTTTTTTTGAATGTGTAATAAAAACTGAATAATTACTTAAAATTATTACTCTATTACAGCAATACATAAAACTCAAAGCCAGTGCTGGGAATGCATTGAATTGTATGAAAATCAGTGATCGATGCAAAGAATTCCAACAATTCTGTTGGCCTTATATCAGACACAATGGTATCAGTGATTCTGTTCATCGATTAGATCCTAAATCAGGAGTACTTTTGGAGAGAAAACTGGGAATCAAAAGTCGAGTTGAGTAACGACTTGTTCATCGATTCTGACGACAAAAATCTATTTTTCAATGCAATCGCTGTCCGGATAACAGAATTCATGATTCAATTGTTTCCTAACACGGAATGAGATATCCAGTGAACAATCATTTTGACAAATAATTATGGATTTTTTCCAAAACTGAATAAGACGTTATCTCTCAGCCATTGCTTTCCTATTAAAGCAATACTTTAGATGACTTTCAATTGTAAACTAGATTTACAGTAAACGCAATGACAGCACAGAATAGTTTGAAAACAATATTTCAAACGTATGTCTACTCAGTGAACAAAAAAAGAATTCTAGGCTTTCGTCAAATGACTCGAAGATATAATAAGGAGAAAAAACTACAATAAAACAGAAGAGAAAACAGGATTTCGAGAGAAAAGATTTTTTTGTCTCTCAAAATACACTTATTATTTATTTATATATATTATACAACATATAAAACATATTAAAGTCTGTGAGTCTGAAAGTGAAAGACATATAGAATTCAAGAGAAATGGAAAACAGTTTTTTTGTTGAAAACATTTTCTTCAGTCAAAAAGTGTAGGAAAAGGTTTCACTGGTTTTCTCTCTGAATAAATCAATATTTTTTTGGTTTCGCCGAAAGTGTTTTTTAACCAATTTTTTGGGCATAACTTACTATCAAATATTGATAACCCGGGGCCGGAAGGGGCCGACATACGTGACTTGTTTAACTCAGATACTGGATTTACAATCAGTTTATTGTTTATTATTCTGAGCAAAGGATTTGAATAATTGATTGAATACTAATCGAGTACTTCTTGACGTTCAGTGAAATCAATTTCAAGTTTTTATTTGAATTATTTTCGGTATTCAGTCATAAAAAAATCTAATTATTAGTCTATAGTAGAGTCGATTGAGGAAAAGGTACTTAACATCGAAATAATTGATAAAAACTATGTATTCAAAGACCAAATACTTGTATTTAGTGCCGAAAATCCGATTTTAATGAAAATACTATTTTTGGTAACAAAATTCAGAATAAAAACGCCAGAAATTAATTAATTCTGGAAAAGGTTTTTAATTAAAAACTACTTTTCTTCAAATCTAATACATTATAAACAGTGTTATAATAAATCATTAATTTTAATAATGTTTTAGTAAATAGGGTTTCGACACAAACTCCGCACAGAATAACAATCGTAATAAAAATCAATCAAAACTTCATTTTTCTTCTTTATATTAATTAAAATAATTTTAAACCAGAAAAAAATTATTAAAATTTTTGAATAAAATAATTGAAAACTATATTAAAAGACAATAAAAGGAAGAATTTCGTGACTTTCCATTAAAATTGCACAGAATTGAGAACTCACGGAACGGGTATTTCACTCATAAATAGATTAATAATAGATTTTAATTCAGAAAATTATATTAAAATTATTTTTAAAATACCATTAAATTTGTTAATAATTTTCAATGACTTTAAATAATAGGCTTTTATTTCAGTAATTTTCTCCAATAGAATAAATAATAAATACCAAGAAGTTATTGGACGGAAAGCTAATTAAAAGATAATTTTCCAGCGATTAATAGACTATTGAAGACTATTATCGGGGAAATTAAAATCAGAAATAGATTAAGACTTCCCGACAGTCGGCTCCTAATTAGTCTCTACTATTGAACTCCAATTCTGAGTGCATTCAAACTCTTGAATAACATTGAAAACAATCAAAAGACCAGAAAATTCATAAATAAAATTCATTAGAAAACAATTGAAATGACAAAACAAAAAGATCTCGAATCAAACGCATAGATACCAAACTCCTAATACTCGGAAAGAATGTCAAATGGATTTCTCGGTGGAAAAAATCATTGACTTATTCATCACAAAAAGGATTTAGAGCTTGAAATATAAATAAGAAAAAAAAGACAAAAACCGTCTAAAATAGGAAAAAACAAGAAAATCCTTGGAAACAGAAAACTACACTACACTATAAACTTGCAAATTCAAGCATTAAATTGAAAATACCAAATAAATTGGGATAAAAATCAGGCAAAAAACTCAATTAAAATAGTATTTCCACTCAATTGTCACATTCAAGAGATAACTGTTGACAATAATGCGTTGCAAACGGTTTTGACAATAAGTGTCATAATTTCAAGACAGAGATAAGCAAGGTGCTCCTCCAAAATAACACCCAACACCTTTATTTTTGCTGTTCACCTGCAAACAGGTTTAAAACAATAAACAAGCACAACCTCTAAAAAATGAACTCAAACCTAGGGAAGATCCTGGCCTCCCCTCCCCCACACAGTCCTGAGCCTCACAACAAAGCTGTCAGAAAGAGTATGACTCAGACACAGAAAAGGCTTTAATTTTGAACAAAAAACAAATCAAAAGTTATTCAACAATTTGATTAAAAAAGTAATAATAATAATAATAATTGAAAAAAACTTTTTGGGCACAGAATGAGGGCATCAGAAAAATAAGACTCAATTTACTCGTGAATTGACAACAAAATGACTAATGAAAAGTCTTATTGAATATACAAAAACCTGGAGTCAAATCACGTATCGAATAATTGGCTGACAAAACATAATATCAGTTTTCAGTGTAAGCCTACGAATAGACACCAAATCGAGACAACTGTCTGACACTCAGAGCTCATGTCTTTCGCTCAGACAATACTCCTCTCTGGCGAAGGTATGCAAAAGAAATCTATTCAATGGATCAGTTAATCAGCGGGAAGTAGTCCTATGCGAAGATTGATACTCAAAGAAGGGACAGTATTGTGAGGAACGGCTTTGAGAAGTAGTACTTAAAGAACAGTTTTATTCCTCTCTAAGGAACGGATTGTAATTGTATTTCAAGAAAAAGGCAAAACAAGAGCTAATAATTAGCCGATGATAGGGTATAATCAAATGCCAGTGTTTCAGAGGGGCAGTGCTCAAGACCTTCAGCTATTGTGAAATGAGAGGTGCAGTGGTAGCACAGAATCACTTGTTTTACACTTACTTTTGGCGGTCGGACCACTTTATCCGATTTGATTGTATTTGAGTTATGGAGTATTGTTTGGTCGCCGTTCACTTCTATCACACATTTTGTACTCAATTCGATCTCTGTTAAAAAAAAGCCCATGGTTAAAATTTTAAAAATCGTCTGTTCAAGGTGATTTTTGACAATATAGATCAAGAGCAAGCATGCGTTTCACTTGTTTACATTGCGAAGAAATACCATTTTTTTCTGGTACCGACTTCTCCCGGTTCTCAAAAAAGTGTTTCCCACAGAAAACCCCGAATGTCTAGACCAGGATTAGTTCAATAAATATTGGCAGTAGTGTTTTTGAGATATTATCATGCAATTTAGAGGTAATCTTGGCAATATTGGGGCAAAAACTCGGGGGTAATAACAAAAAATATTGCAAATCATTGCTCAGACATTACATCAAAATTGATTAGAAATTAAACACTAGTTTAGGAGAATAAACGCCCGGAGCGGAGAACAGGCAAAAAGGAACAAGATGGAAAGGAAAAGTGATTTGTTGGTAAATACCTCGCCGATTGAGAGGCCTGACCCTTATGGCCACTTTCACTTTGTCACTCATTCTGTGCCAAAAACAACAGTTGTTTTCAATGTAATCATTAAATGCATGGCATTCACAGTAATAACAATTTTTAAGGACTCAACGTATGGTTTACTAAAGCACTCCAACAACAAAGTCGAGGCAGAAGTGTGTGAGTCCTGTCCACAGCTCTCCCTTTACTGACTGTCTGTCTGCTGGCGGAGTATCACAACTTCCAGACTCTGTGCTGTGCGTCCTGTAATGCGTTTGGGGAGGGTATACCTGCCTTCCCGTAGACGATATCCCACTCTTAACAGCGGATTACGTCAACAAAATCTCATTCAATACTAGACTCAAAACATTGCACAACAGTTAGAAATTGTAAACCAATTCACAAATACTGTTATCAATAATTCATAATTGAAAGGAGAGCCCCCGTCCGACTAACACATAAATTGAAGCCCCCTTTGCACCGACAGGTTTGTCCACTTTCATAAGGAACTGCTCATTAATTAAAGCCAAGAGCAGTCACTCAGTAATTATCGATTAACTGATAGAATGCTCGTTAAAATCATAACTTAAAAGAGTTTTTCAATAAGTGTTTCTAAAAAGAGATCGATTTGTTGGGTCACAAGTTTATAATGACTCAATTATCGGTGAAATTGAAAACAGACTGACCCGGGATATGGTTATGTACCAAATGTTCAAAATATAGTTTTATTTAATTAACAGATATTTACACAAAAAACAGCATAAAATACAAATATTTCTCAACGCCTTTGAGTCTTTCCGAGTCCTCGTTTACCGGCGAACAGGTGTTTGGGCTTAACGTTTAGTATCTTGCGGTCGGCCTCTCCTTTACGGGCGTTCCTATTCATCTTCGTCTGTGCTTTCTTACCCATAAACCTGACCTTCTTTTCCATCTGAGAGAAGACAAAATTCAATTAAAGCTTTGAAAACAAGAAAAACCAATCCATACCTTAACATCTCTGACACCGGATTTGTCGCGAGGCATACGAGAACTGCTGCGAACCCGTCCCTCACTGTCCTCCCGCGCTCTCTTCAGTGGACGAGCCTCACGCTCTCCAACCACCGCCTCCTCATAGTTGAGACCCTGAAATACATCAATCATTAGAATCAAACGCAAAAAGAAAAGGCAATTAATGTTAGGGCTGAGCGATTCATTCAGAGTGGTGCACAGCCATGGGTTCATTCATCGACCACTTTGTGGTCTACGAGTTGGTGGACTGTTCATCATTTGAATCAATAGGGGAGCAGAACAACAGACAAAAGGATGGCTCACCTCTTCATCACTTGACATATCGACTCCTAAACCACGCATTTGAGTGCGAAGTCCGCTTACACTCCTTTCTCTCTGTTTGGACACAAAGACAGACGAAAATCATTAAAACAATTGAACAGAACTTAAGACAATAGAATTGAAGGTAAGGTTAACTCAGGAGCAGAACTGAATCCACAGAATATTTCAGTTGGTTTTGGTTTTTGGTAAAAGTATTTCATCAGATAATCAAATATAAGACAATTGATTCAGAATTCGAGTCAAACGAACCTTTTTAGGATTTCGGGGAAGTCTTGGTTTGTTTGTCTGATTCATGCGCTGTTCGACTTTCATTATGGCTTTCCTCTCACGTATTCGTTTTGCCAAACCTCTCACTTCTTTGGTCTCTTCGTCTTCTGAAGAGTCGTCTTCATTGTCATAGAAACCAGAGTTGATTCGCTCCTCTTCTTCACGTTCGAGTTCTTCCAACTTCTTGAAGATCTCCGGATCGACAAAGTCGGCGATATTGTGTCCGTTCCATATCTCAGGGATATTGTCGTACTTTTGTTCGCCTTCGATGTCATACATCTTCTTAAGATTGAGGATATAGTCGTCACCCAATTCAAGCTCGAGATCTCTTTCGGTCCGCTTTTTCCTATCGGTTTCCATTGACTGCCGTTTTTGTATCACAGACTCGGGTATGAACGCCGGCCTCTCCTAAACGAAAGACCAGAGTTAAGACCGAACAATGCAAACAGAAATCAGCTCAGAATGAAGAGAAAGGATCAGAATCTGCCTTATGGCGAGTCGTCACAGAATAACTAAGAGTTGGATCTCTTTTATCATCAGATAATCCAAGAAAAGTGATGCCAAACAGAATAAACTCAATGAATAAATACCTTTTCGTCTCTGGGTATGGGGAGAGCCACGTGTAGGCGACTCGTGATTGAGTCCACTTTCTTCGTCTTCACCTTATTGTCGACCCTAAAGGCCAACAGGAGATCGCAGGCCTCGTTCCTGAGCTCACAGACGCCTTCGTTGGTGATGGTACTCATCTGATGAACGAAAACATTAGGGGTTTCCTTCAGCTCTTCGAAGAGTTTACGCCTATCTTCGGACAGGTCCTCAATCTTCGTTATATCTATTTTGTTGACCACAACTATAATCGGTTTGTTTGCGAAAAGGGGTTTAATATTATTGAAGAGCGCGAACTGATCGTCAATGGAGTGCCCGCACTGTTCAGACAGATCCATAATATAGAGAACACAGGCCCTGATGTGGGCTAAGGCTGTGATCGATTGCATTTCAATGGTATTACGCTCTTCGAGTGAGTGGTCGAGAATACCGGGAGTGTCGATGACCTGCCAGCGCAGGTACCGGTAGTCGGTGTGACCCACATATAGCGATTTCGTAGTGAAGGCGTAGGGCTGGACCTCTACGTCAGCTCTGGTTATCTTATTTATGAAACTGGATTTACCGACGTTAGGAAAGCCACAGATTAGCAGAGTTCGGGTGTTGGGGTCAATGGCCGGCAGACGAGACAAGTGTTGGCGGACCTGTTCCAAGTACTGGAGGTTCTGGTTCTGGCGTTTCATAATAGTGGCCATTCGGCCCATCGCCGCCCTCTTCAACTGTTTGCACCGGTAGAGGGAATCTCCATATTTCAAGAGCCGGACGTAATCGCGAGCAATGCTGTGGACAGACATAAGATAATTGTAATAATTGCGACTGAACTCCGACCCCAATGGTTAGTAACTTCAGGACTGGAGCTAATTAACAACTATTAGCTTTCATTTTGCATATTAACGGGGCTTAAGTGCTATCTATAGGCGCACTCAAACACGAGAATATGCCCTCAATAGGGAGTTCCCTAAGGCCTGTCCAACGACTAAATGGGCAAAAATTGTGACTTACTTATCGATTATGTGTTTACAAGTATTCAATTGACCCAACGCTAGCTTATAGTGGTCTTTGTCGTAGAGGACATTCATCAGGTCGGCGAAAAACGGGTGGATTTCCTGTTCAAAGAGTAGGAAGTGTTGGATAAGTCAGGTTCAGGACAAAAATCTAATCATTCATTTCTATTAGTCAATCACTCCATTGTCTGTTAGAAGTGGTGACCCATTAATGGCCGACCCTTTGGCTAAAGGGCCGGAACACGTGTTTTGGTTAATTACCTCAATTTTGGGGAATTCGGTGATAATGGAGTCCAATTTGTCCCGAAAGTTCTGCTGGGTGAACTTCACCTTTCTCATATAGAAGGACCGGATTCGCGATATCTTGTAGTGTTTGTGAACAACAGTGGGTGTCTTCCTCTGAGTCTTAGACAACACGATATCAATGAAGTCTTTTGTCGTCGGAACGACTGTTATATTCTTGAAGTTATATCTTTGAGTCATTTTGGACGTCCTCTCGATGGCTGTCCTCTTGACTCAGTTTATAAACTATTTAAAACTGAAATTATATTTAAAATTTAATTAAGAAATAAATTAAAAGTCGAGTCAATTGTGAGACGACTGGAGTGCAAATGGAGTGAACGGAAAGACAACGTGTTTTGTAGTCGAGTGCAGCGCAGGTCTGGGACCCACTCCTCAACACGTGTGCTCTCACTCTACTTAACTACACTTCAGAGACATCTATTAATGGTGGGCTCAAAATAATTCTGAAATTCTGTTCCATGGTCAATTTAAAATCAATGACAATTAATAATTAGTAGGTCCTCACGAATGTTAGCTATTAAACTTATTGAATAAATATCAACAGGAACAAATAATAGGCAGGTCTATCAGTGACTTGATTATCAGTTACACAATTGTGAAAATGCCAGGTTTAGCTTGATAAATTATCTCTGAAATTAGATAAATTAAAGATTGAATTACAATCTGGTTATCAATAACTGTTTGATCACTTGGTTTACACATATTTTATAGCTTTTGATAAATTCTTTTGTTATGGCAATCAGCTATGTCTTTCGAAATATTGAATGCATGTGTATGAGCAAGGTTCAAACACAAATTCATTGAAACACTTAAAGTCTTAACATTTTTCTGAAGAGATGTGCTCTTCATTTGACTCCAAACTTGAATAATTCAGACAATAATTTAGCAAAAATTAAAAATATTTCTCAGTTTTATATTTCAATTAAGTTTAGAATTTGAGGCAAAGAAACTGAATTTGATTTTTCATTCATTTGTTGGGAAAAATGTTTTTCCCTTTAATTTTAGTGTTATTTTTATCAAATATTGTGGAAAACCGTGAAATCAATGATAAAAATGTTAATTCTTTACCTAAATTGAGTGAAAACAGTTCCAAACTATTGATTATATTAGTGGACGGTTTTCGCTGGGATTATGTCGAACAGCACAAGGATTTGAAAGGCTTTCCCCTTATTGCAAAAAATGGTGTCCACGCAGAGTATGTGAGACCAATATTCCCAGTCAACTCTTACCCTAATTGGTACACAATATCCACCGGACTTTATGCCGAAAGTCATGGAATGATAGACAATATAATGTATGAACAGAATAGGAAAGAGACGTTTCTTATGTCTCCCGATCCTAACTGTTCCCACCCTTTTTGGTGGAATCAAACCGAACCCCTTTGGACTAACGCTGAGAAACAAGAGGTCAAAACTTCTATGTATTTGTGGGACGGGTGTCAGGTAAACATATCAGGCATTGTGGGCTCACTCTGTCACGAATACCGAGGAATATACGATCCGATAGCGGCCGACAATCAGACCCGAAGTTATTTGAATACTATTTTGGATGACTTC
>JAQGBD010001576.1:0-14919 GCA_034698165.1 Punctoribates punctum | reverse complement strand
TCAACTTAGCTGTGATTGTAAATGTGATAATTTATAGTATTAAATGTAGTGTGCTCCTGGTCTTTCTGGTATTAAAGTGTAGCCCTTAATGTGATAAAGCTTTTGTGATAATTTTTATTGTTATTTGTTATTGTTTTCTATTGTTTGGTTGAGTTTTTGTTTGTTTCCATAGAGTATAATGTAATTTTTATCTATTTTCTTATCTAAAATGCTTTTATATGAGGCTCAATGCTTAAGCCGGGTGTGCCTTATCTCTAACGGCACATCTGTGCTTAGCATTGGGCCGACATTTTAGGTAAGTATTTATTATTTATTCAAATTATTTATTAAATTATTATTTATTGAAATAGTTCTGTGATATGACTCTGGTGATAGTAACAATACCGGTAAGTATAACTAGTCAAGTTATTCTCTGTGATTTATTTATTATTTATTTATTTTAGGCCATATGTGATATCTGATACCTGTGTTATACCTGAAAAACTGTGATAATTAAGTCGATTGTGATCATCCTAGTCAAGGAAGTCAACCCATAGCTTTATTTAATTATTATTTTATTTAATTAGTTTATTTTTGTTATTTATTTCATTCATTCATAAGTTCTCCGACACAGTCTTAACATTTATTTAGTGGCCACTAAGGCCGGGCCTACGAGCGTATGGATGTGGCAGAGCGCCTGATGGCGGCTCTTGGCAAACAATATTAAACAGATCGAACAAGATGAGATATAATGATAAACAAATCTCTTTGACTTTATTCATGTTCAACAGAATATAGATTTGGATTTTTTCTTGGATTATTTGAAAATATTAAACACATTGATCAAGATGAGAGATATAATGATAAAGAAATCTCTTTGTCTTTATTCTAATTCAACAGATTTCAGCCGCGAGTTTATTCTTCGATTATTTGAAAAAATTGTTATGAAGAGTCAGGTGAATCACCTCATGTGAGGTCATAACTCATATTGGAATGAAGTCCCTTCCCTCCCTCCCCCCGGTCAAACTCCGAATTCACTGAAAGTGTCGATTCGACACTTTCAAGTAGAAGTAATTCTCACTGATTATGTCCACTGATTAGGTCCTTCCTGTGAGAGACGTGAGTGTTTACAAACACTCTGGCATTCACACTCTCACAGCACAGGACCAAAACCAGTGGACAAACATTTTGTGGCGATATTTTTGTGGACAACTTTCGGGGAAAACAAAAGAAAAAGTGAGCTTTTGTTAGTATTCTCTCTCTCTCTCTCTCTCTCTCTCTCTCTCGCTCTCTCTCCCCTCTCTCACTTTAAAAATTGTTGGGCGGATGATCCCCAAAAAAAAGAGGGTGACGCCATGGGTTTTTAATGTTGTTTTTTTACCATGGACGCCACCCACCTGGATACCAACATTTGGGAGACAGACGCCGACCGATCCAGCACATATTTCCTCGCTTATAGGCGAGCTGATTGTGGTCTGCCTGACCCACCCGGCACATATTTCCTCGCTTTAGGCGAGCTGATTGTGGTCCGCCTGACCCACCCGCACATAATTTCCTCGCTTTTAGGCGAGCTTTTGTGGTGCGCCTGACCCACCCGCAAATTATTTCCTCGCTTTTAGGCGAGCTTTTGTGGTGCGCCTGACCCACCCGCACATTATTTCCTCGCTTCCGGCGAGAACCATCTCCATCTCGAGCGCTCATTTGTTTAGAATTTGTCCCTTGCTTTCGGCAAGAGATATTTCGGGTCCCCCTGGGAAATAAGCACAAGAATTTGTCCCTTGCTTTCGGCAAGAGATATTTCGGGTCCACCTGGGATATAAGCACAAGCATTTGTCCCTTGCTTTCGGCAAGAGATATTTCGGGTCCACCTGGGGGTATCCTGTGTCAGGTGACCCACCCAGGTCACTAAAGAATACCTTGGTCATTACAACCCCCCCCCTTTGGCATAATGTAAAAGAAGAAATTGTACTTGTACTTTATTCTCGAATATTCTTTATCATTACATTTCAAAAGAAATGTTCAAAATAGAAATTTTTTCAGAGAGAGAGAGAGAGAGAGAGAGAGAGAGAGAGAGAGAGAGAGAGAGAGAGAGAGAGATCACAAAAATTTGATTTCTTTTAAAGCTGTAAATTAGAACTATTGCTTGATCCAATTTATTGAGCTTGGAAATTAAATTTCATTTGGATTCACATAGACAGCGAGTTTATTAATCATGTTCAATTCAATCTTATGATTTATCCTGATATTAATTAGAAACGACCGAAAAATAAATTCAAAATGTTTTTACCTTTTTTAACGAAATTCTCGTCAAAGGAATAAATGGCACAAAAGAAAAGACAATTTACTTATTAATTAACTTAATTATAAATCAGTTAAAGACTAAAAACAGTTATTAATTAATAATTAAATGAATTTAGTTTTTATAGGAATTGTCGCCCATTCCCATAGATTTGTTTACGTCTGGACTTTTGCTTTGATTACTTATCAATGGTTTCCTTTATATTTGCTTGTTTATCGATTTTTCAATCCTTATTTAAACTAATATTTTATCTTTATTTACCAGGGTCATTCTATTTTGAAATTATTGATAGCGATTTTTAAACTATCGAAAAAATTCATCCGGTTTTAGAATATATGAAATTTGAAAAATTATTCAATTTTACCTGGTCTTTAACTTCTATATTATGGTGATTAACTTGGTCATCTTTTGCATTTCTATTTGTCAGTATTTTTGTACTTTTTGGTTCGGGATCACTTTGTGTTAGTTTTCCACTAAAAACTTTATCAATTAAATTCAATGAAGTTTATGACAGAATGTGTTCAGTGGTTAACAGTAAGACCAGGAACAAAATATTACATAAAATTCTTGCTCATATTATAGCCATTTTCCCTCATTTAAAGACTGTAATATTGATCATAAAAAACAATAAATATACCAGGATATTTTCATTTTGATATATTTGGGAAAAATGCTCAATTGTATTTTTATCTTGCAAATAGGTTGACACATATATTTGAATAAACAATCCCCACGGTGGAAATATTTATTTAATTATTAACTAAAATATAAATTAACAAATATAAAATTAATTAACCTAGTTAAATTAGTCATATTCATCAAGATGACTTTATTCTTGACGATGCTGGCCATGTTAATTCATATATCAGATCAGCAAGGTAATAAATCAGAATCGACGATAAAAGGTTTGCCATAATATAAGCCATTCTCGGAGGCCATGCCATCCCTTCCAGTATGGGGTATACCCAATGACTAGCAAAAATACCAAGGTATAGTGTCCAACAGGCATAGGCCCCGCCCACAGCTAACAGAATTGTGAGCCCTTTATTCTGTTCCCGTCTCTTGTGGTCAACCAAATAGTTTTCAATCAAAACAATGGGCATAACTATGGTATGTGTCGAGTGGTTCATCCAATTGGGGACCCACTCATCCCCGCCCTCGGGATAAATCAGTTGCCTGTCCACTGCGTACAAACCCCAGAAGGAAAGGGTGACAAACGGACCGATCGGTAGCGCTAATGAGTTGAAGAGTGTGTCCCGAAGACTGACCACAAATTTATTGGGCATTAGATCAGAGACCAAACCCATGAAGAATGTCATGAATTGGATCCATAGATTCCAATATGTGAGGAACTTGAGCCGACCCCCGGCGCCCGCCCTCTCCCTCGGACTTAGTTCGTGAGTCAACGACCAGAACAACGAATAGCCGTAAATAATGACTGATATTAAATGCAAGATAACTGATATTCTTTTCAAATTGATGAACATTTTACGTAAAAATAATTTGACCAAGATAAAAATTGATGAAAATTTCAATTTATTTCTTTTATTTATTGATTACAAAAAACATCTGGAATATTTAATCATTGTTGGTATTGCCAGGGTGGTTATCATTTATCTCACCAGGCGATACAAAATAGAACCTTGTTAATAAAATCTAGGTCTATTTATCTATCTTCCAGAATATGTTAAATTGAAACACACCTGGTATATTTATTTCAATGCAAAATTAATATTACAGCCTTTATATGAGTAAAAACATTTCATTGATTTTCACTTAATTCATCAAGATTGTTTTTTATTGGTTCAGGAATAACTTCAACCACTTTCTAGCATGGGCATACTGCATACGACACCCTGTCTATACACTGTGAGGTAGTTAGCGTTAAAGTTATCCAGGATAACTTATCCTCAACGTCTGAGTTATTTACATTAATTATAATAACAAGTTGAAACAATTACGGCGGAACCAACACGAGAAGGTCCGCATAGGATTAGTGTTCGGGATTAATTAGGTGAAAAGTACTTGTTAAATCGACTCAATTGTAATCAAAAGAAAGTTTCTGTCCCCCACTGGAATGACAGGATTTGTACTTACAATAAAATTCAGTTGACCAAGGTCAGTTCCTTAGAAAATTACTTAAGATTTTTTTATTTTAAAACTTCCTCTCAGTTGGAAGACTACGAACTGATTGCATACAAAAGCCAAGAATCGGATGAATTTATAGCACAGAATTTTAAACAGATTTTTAACACAAATGAATATATTTTTGTGTAAATTTTCTGCCAAAAAAATATTGTCATTAAGGCTAAAAATAAATGTATTTTTAGTTTTAGTGTTATGGCTCTTATTGCGTTAACTTTAAATAATATAAACTTTTTAAATCAATATTATTACTAATAATTTATTAGTGATATAAATATTGAATCAAAATTTGGCCTTGATTATAATTGATTTTTTAAATTTCTTAATGTCCTCTAATTTCAAATGTGATTAATATTATTGATTTGAAAATTGCATGACCAAGTTGCTAATTTGAAATAAGAATTTTCATAAACATTAAGAAACTAAGTGGAAAAAAAATCTTATTTAAAAATAAAATTGACCTTGGCATTGATACTAGAGATGAATAGTTCTAACATTTAAGTGGGAGCCGTAGTGTAGGTCCTAATAGTACTTACACAAAAGTCAACATGGTCATCCCTAATTTATACCAGATTGAAAGATAAGTTGCTTAAATTGAAGTAAGCAACTTTTATAGCAAAATTTATTAAATAAAGTTATCATGCAAATTTTAGTTTAAGTTTATTTGCAAGATTAAAGTGAAGTAAACACAAGAATTGAAAATATTGATAAATTATTACCAGGGTCATTTTGATTAAAAATACTTGGAAAGAAAAATTGTGAAAATGCTTGGTGAATTAAAACGTTTATTTAAATTGAACTCAAACATCGAGGAAAGTTTTAATTCGTTGGAATCAGTTTCCAGAAGAAGTTTTGTTCTAATTTATCGAGGCTTTGATGAATATCACCTTGATCATCGGTCAAAGAAAAGAATGGTAAAGGTTATCATGGTAAAAATATTGCTCATTATCGCAACTGTTGAAGTTCTTTTATCTTCAATAATAAACAAGGTAATTTCATTTAATCCAGCTCAATAATTATAATTAAAATCAACTGGGTGATTTAACTTTAGGAGTGGTACAATAATTTGATCGGCAACACATTTTACCTAGTAGCAAATGGCCAATTAGTTACTATTTTAGGGGCCGTCGACTTTTCCACAATTTTATACATTGGAATTGTGGCCATTTATCAAGAAATGACCAAGTCACTTTACCTGTGCGATTATATATACGATATCAAGTATAACAGGATCATTTATCTACTAAACAGGTCTAATTTCGAAAAAATATCAAGGCGATCTGCCTTTATGAGCAAGACCATTGTTTTACTCTATTTTATTCTAACATTTACCCTGGTTGTAATTGTTTGCATAACATTTATGGGATATTTTAAAAGAGAAGAGCAAATTAACTTATTTATAATGTTGGTTAACTTGGTCATATTTTGTATTACAATAAGTCATAGTTTTTTTACATTTTGGTTCGGGATCAGTTTGTGCTGGTTTTCCAGTCAATACCTATCCATGAAATTCAATGAAGTTTATGACAAAATGTATTCAGTGGTCAACAGAAGGACGAGGAATAGAATGGAACACAATATTCTTGTTAATTCTATAGCCCAACACACATTTTTGGAAATGATGACCAAGGACATCAATCATTTAATCAAGTTTATTGTGTTCGGGATCTATTACTTGGGAACGCCTGCCTTTCTCCTCGGTATTTATGGTATGCACCACAGGGACACCACAACGATATTCCGTTTCTTTTTTGGACTTAATTGCATTATGGCGTTTGTAATTGTTATCTGGGTCAATTTAGTCTGTTCCAGGGTTAGTAAGGCTGCTAAAAGTCCTATTCCTTTAATCTACTCTTATATGTGTCGCTCAAAAGGGAAACTCCGACTGAAGGAGAGGTTAAAAGTTATGTCATTTGTCGAACATTTGTGTGAAACAGATATCGGTTTCTATTGTTTAGATTTATTTCCAATGAATAGCTTTGAATTCTATCAGTATTTATATGCGTGTGGTATGAATTACTTTTTATTCATGGACTTTTTGTGATCATGATAATTTATTCATTGAAAAATAACAAAAAATGCTTCAAATTAATTTCTTTCGATTAATATGATTGATTAGAAAATTGCATGACCTAGCTTCTAATTTGAAATAAGAATTTTCATAAACATTAAGAAAATAGTGGAAAAATACTTTTAAAATTTAAATATTTTAAAATAAAATTGATCTTGTTTAATATGCTCGTTCATTTGCATGATAATAGAGAAGAATAAAATTCTGATATTTAAGGGGGAGCCGTAGGGTAGCTCTTAATAGTACTTAGAGAAAAGTCAAAATCCCCTTGGTCATCTCTGATTTATATCAAATGAATGATAATTAGCTTGAATTGAAGTAAACAACTTTTATAGCAAACTATTATAAATAAAATTATCATGCAAATTCAAAATTCAAAGTTTATTTTAAACACATGAATTGAAAACATCTAAAAACTATTGAGTTTTCATCTATCTATTTAAAATTATTAGCAGAGTCATTTTGGTTATAATTAACCAGAAACAAGTATTTCAAAAATGCTTGGTCAATTTAAACGTCTATTTAAATTGGACTCAAACATCGAGGAAAGTTTTATTTCCATAGAATCAGTTTCCAGAAGAAGTTTTGTTTTAATTGCTCGAGGCTTTGATGAGTATCACCTTGGTTATCGGTCAAGGAAAAGAATGGCCATGGTTATCATGGTGAAAATACTACTATTCATAGCGAACATTGAAGTTATTTTATCTTCAATAATAAACGAGGTAATTTAATTGAATTTAAATTAATTATATTCAAAATCAACACGGTGATTTACTCTTAGGAGTGGTACAATAATTTGATGGGCAACACCTTTTACCTAGTAGCAAATTCCGAATTGGTTACTATTTTAGGTGCCGCCATGTTTTCCACAATTTTAAACCTTGGAATTCAAGTCACATATCAAGAAATGACCAAGACATTCTACCTTTTAGACTATCTATATGATTTCAAGTATAACAGGATCATTTATCCCTTGAGCAGGGCTAATTTCGATAAAATATCAAGGCGGTTTGCATTTATGAGCAAGTCCATTCTTTTACTCTATTTTATTCTAACATTTACCCTGGTTGCAATTGTTTGCATAACATTTCTGGGATACTTAAAAAAAGAAGCAGAAATTAACTTATTTATCGTGTTAATCAACTTGGTAATATTTTGCATTTCTATTTGTCATTGTTTTTGTATTTTTTGGTTCGGGTTCAGTTTGTGCTGGTTTTCCAGTCAATACCTATCAATGAAATTCAAGGAAGTTTATGACAGAATATATTCAGTGGTCAACAGTAGGACCAGGAATAGAATGGAACACAATATTCTGGTTAATTCTATAGCCGAGCACATATATTTGGAAATGATTACCAAGGACTTCAATCATCTAATCAAGTGTATTGTGTTCGGGATCTATTACTTGGGAACGCCTGCCTTTCTCCTCGGTATTTATGGTGTGCACCACAGAGACACCACAACTGCTTTCCGGTTCTTCTGTATTAATTGCATTATGGCGTTTGTAATGGTTGTCTGGGTCAATTTGCTCTGTTCCAGGGTCAGTAAGGCTGCAAAAAGTCCTATCCCTTTGATCTACTCTTATATGTGTCGCACGAAAGGGAAACTCCGACTGAAGGAGAGGTTAAGAGTTATGTCATTTGTCGAGCATTTGTGTGAAACAGATATCGGTTTCTATTGTTTAGATTTGTTTCCAATGAATAGCTTTGAGTTCTATCAGTATTTGTATGCGTGTGGTATGAATTACTTTTTAATCATGGACTTTTTGTGATCCTTGTAATCACAAGCTTATTTATATAATAAAAGACTAGAATCAAGACTGTAATTGTTATATTTCATCAAAATTAATAAACCACGATCAATTCAAACACAATTGTTGTACATTTATCGCTAGATGTTTTCCATCTTGAATGATGGACTTTTTCTTATCATGTTAATTAACACACTTTCAATTTATGAATTAAATGTTCTTGTCATAAAATAACCATGTTAAATAAAATAATCCTCTGAAGTTTTAATACATGCTTGATCAAAATTTTTGGTTCAGTTACAAACCTAGTTCAAATACAACTGACGATTATTTTTATTACGCAGTAGATTATTATTAGTTGTTATCGTTAATAATCACCCAGCACAAAGAAACGTATGTCAAAACGCTTGCAAAAAACGTACAAACTCAAATCTAAAATCCTATGCCCTCCCCTCCTATCCCTGTGCGGGCAACAACCCGGACAGTATGGGTCACGGGTGACCGAACTGATTGACGCAATGCCCACCCCATGGCTATCGCCCACCCCTATCGCCCCGCAAAATGGCAAAAATCTTGCATAATAATTTAATTTAATGAGTTAGTCGATTAAATCTAAGACAGTTCATTTGAAATCAGTGTAAGATTACATGTAAAGGAGCAAGATTAATTCCAATGGAAGACTGAGAGGGGGTCCGGGGGTTGTAATTCATGCAAAAAGTTAAACAAACCCTCAAAATAACAAAAACTAGACTTACTTTCAGTGGACTTAATATCAGTTTTAGTCAAATGTTTATTACGTTTTATATTAATTAAATTCAAACGCATTAATAATATCCATATTAGAGGCAAATAAACGAAATTAAATATAAAATTCACGAATTAAATGGTATTTCTTGGAGTCAAACATAAAATGAAATAAAATTAACAAGTTAACAAATATCTCTTTGGCGTAGAAATTTAGAAAATACGCGATAAAGAGTGTCTGACTCTACACAAATCAGTAGTTCCAATGAAGTACTATTCAGCACAGGCTGTAGTAACACTTAGAGCCTCTTTAATAATTGGATTGCCTTGGATCCAATCATTTCAATCCTATCACATTTTTCAAAATTATAAAAAAATTAATTCAATAGCCACTGGCGGCTGAAAAAAAACAAAAATGAGGCCAATTTAACAAGGGCATTCGAGTGAAACAGCAACAACAGAATAATATTATAAGTAATGAAAGGATTTTTTGTTCAGGATAATTTTGTTTATATTCATTTTTACTGAATAGCTTTGAGTTCTTTCATTACTTTTTTTGTCTGTGGAATGAATTATTTTAATGAGTTTTGTTTTTCTAATCTTGTGTGATCCCAAATTTAACCTGGTCTGTGGGATGATATGGAATGAAATCGAACCTAGGGCATATTAATTAAAATTTTTGTACATGTATCCCAACCGAGATAAGGCTATTTGGCCCTCACAAAAATTTTGTAGCAACGAGAGATCCACACCCCCGCCCTCCCCACACATTATTATTCCGAACATAGTTTTGACATATTATTCAATTTTTCTTTACCTGATGTCCCGGTAGAAAAAGAATGCGAAAGGGTTTGACCTTGTTGGCTTTATGACACCGGGAATTTTTGCAACAAACGGACCAAGTCTTCGACTCAACAATTTTTCACAGTTTTGAAATCAAAAACACAATTTTGTTTTTGGTATCAATCGAAGGAATACAGCAAAAAAGGACTCCTCTCGTCAGAGCTCTCTCTTCAACTCTCTTCTCTATAGCAGAGGATATGGTTTTTATAGAGAAAAAAACCCATAAAAATCCACTGCGGATTTTTATGGGAAACGATAAATAAAAAAGGCTTTCATTGCTGTTGACCCAATTATTGACCTTGGTAATCTGTTATTTCATTTTCTCTGATATTTAAGTTAAAATTGTTCATATTCTGATAAATAAATTAATGTAAACAAACTTTTATCTTGTGAATAATTCCATGCAACAGGAAATAAGATCCCTGTGTGATTATGAGAAAAACCCTGGTCATTGTCAAATTTGGATAAGATTGTCCAGGCCTAAAAAATTCCAATAATTCGCAAAACCAACAAGCACAATTTTGAAGTGATTATTTGATTTACTAAATCGTATCTATCACAATTGAATTCAATGAACTAACCAAGTATATTTTTCAATGTAATGTGGAATTTAATCCAGTAATAAATATACCAATAGTGGGTTTTTATTAAAATTATTAATAATTAATATTAATTAATAAATAAAATATTTGATTAAAAAACTTAGAATTTGAAAAAACAATGGAAATAATTATCAAGGTAATTTATCAATGACTTAGACGGTTAGGAAGAACCCATTTTGGGCCAACACTATGCTTATTATGAACCAGAGGGTGACCCCCACCAGGTTCCGGGCCAGGAGTCCCACGTGGGAGGTCTCGTCCACGTTAAACGACCAGGGTATCATTGAATCGGTCAGCTCGTGGCCGATATACAGGAGTATTGAATTCATACCCGGGTACTGGAATGGCTGGCCCTCTGGCCAGACCCTGACCACATCGATCAGGTAGTAGAGTAAGCTCAGGGCAAAGCAGGCGCTCGACGACGTCAATAGTATGAAACTAAATGACCACAAATTCTTGTTTATTGGTATCCAACCGGTGCCGGCAAACAGCCCACAGAGAGCACCTAAAAATCACTTTGTTGATTAGCATTACCTTGGTAATTTTGCAGAAATCATACCTAGGACTGTACCCCAGGCCAGCCATCGGGTGATCCGTTGCTTTGGGTTCGGGTAAGCGATCAGTATTTTTCCCAATTGTAAGCCAAGAAATGTCAGGATAATTGATGTGGTCGTCCCTATCAGACATCCATAGATTATTATTACAGGAAATGAGCAAGGTTAAATTATGAATTCACCTAGAATGCCTTCGGGGTCATGTTTGAGGCCATACTCATCATTTGGGTCATACATCTCAGCGCCGGTAAAGTGTTGATAGATGTGCTCTTCGCCCAAAATCTTGCGGTCTATATAAGCGGCGGCCCCTCCCGTGCAGAGGACATGACTGGCGTTGTCGTACAGACCACCCGGTCCTAAAGAAAGGGTCAGGTTTGAAGAGAAAGAGATGAAAATCCGCATAATTAGGTTTTTATGGGGTGTTTACCGATGTATCCCTTCGGACAGCTCGGGTCAAAAGTCCAGCCGAAGGTCAGACTGAAGTAGAGGACACCCATTAAGGACATGACCGCCCACTCCGGCCAATACGGGATTATATCAACCAAAGCGTGTATTCGTACTGTAATTATGAGAAACACTTTTGATTAGAGGACAGGTATGTGCTGTCTATCGCTCACGTGAGCCGAAGAGCTCCCCCTTATGCAAGAGGAGTGACCCGACGTGTGCGGAGGCGACCACCAAATAGGAGACACCGAACCTCTGGAGGACACCCGGTATGCGAAGTGTGCGAAAGTCGGCTGAAATTTAGGTAATTATTCGTAAATTACTTGAAATTTAGTGAAAAATTCTGTTTATGTGAAGAAAATTCCCGGAATTCTGGTCATAGAGGGCGGGGCTTATGAGTCAGCAAGGTAATTAATTCATAAACTTGTAGAATTGGCTTTATTTAGAGGTGATCTAGGTGTTTTATTAGTGGAATTTATGGAATTATGTGGTTTAAAGGGGAAAACTACCAAGGGAATTTTTCTCACAACAGAAAACATGGGGGAAAGGGTGGAAGGGCATGATTTACTCGTACGCCTAGAGTTTGAATTGAGCATGAGCCCGATTATGAAGAGCTTTAGGGAACGTTTCACTATATTGTAGTATATTTGCCAGACTGGGGTCTTCTGCCTGATCACAATGCTCTTGAAACTGGGTGAAAAATTCAAATTTTACCGTGGTAAAATAGGGTAATTCAACCAGGCTCAATTATCTGTACCTGATTGCCATGGTAGTTCCCATTATGAAAATGAACCAGGGGAAAATAATATCCGCAAAATTGAACCCGTCCCAACTGGCGTGCTCCAGGTATTCATAACGGCCGGCCCCATAGTTCACAAATATCATCATTAGAATTGTTATTCTGTGCCGAGGAAAGGGTTGGGAAAAGTTTCAGTAAAATTGCCGGAAATTTCCCGAAAAAAAAGTTTAGTTTTCAGTCAAATACCCTCTAAAACAGTCCAAAGACTTGAGTCGTTTCCGTTTCTTATCGTCCGGTGCTCTCTGTTCGGCGCCGGGCTCTGTGGGCAATGATATATTCATCGCACGCCTTTCCCTCCATTTGTAGAACAGACGGCGCCCGACATAGAAAGCAATGGCAAACACAACGTATATAATGAAAGCCCCGACCAGTGGCCACACATTATTCCGTCCCTCGTCTTCGGTAACGAAATCACAGCTATATCTCTGGCTTTCATTCAGTGCGGCGCTGTCTTCGGTAATACTGTTTCGGAGGACAGGAATAAAAATAAGAGTGTTTTCAAAGCCATAGCCTATGAGCCCATACCTGACGTTATGTATTGAGTGGTCCCAAAGGGAAGGGCTTTTGGCACAGAATTTGGTCGAGTTTTGATCCTTGGTCTCACTCAGGGCGTACTCCAGTTCATTATTGGTGGTGATCTTCAGGGTCTTCCTCCGGAGCGCCGTCACGTTTCCCCATAGTATGTAAGGACACTGTGTTAGAGTTCGAAAATTAGCATGGTGAATTTGAAATTTATTAATTGGCAAGGTAGAAAGGCTAGGAATTTTTTAAACACGGAAATTCAACTTGGAAAAGTTCAAATTTATCGGTTAAACTAAGTTTAACAAGGTTAAAAACTCTGCTCATAAAGACCTGGTTTATAATTGATGTTAAATTCTGTTGATTTACATATTTTAACAAGCTGATAATTGAACAAGGTAAAATTATGGGATTTCGCTTGATCAATTAATGAAAGGAAACCTTACAAGGTGAAATAATTGATCGATAATGACCCGGTTTATAATTAATAGTCTGTGCACTCAATTTGGATGAAAATCGGGTCAAAAAACAGTCAAATGTTTCGCTCGAATGAAAAGTTGAATAACAAGTTTAGTTTTGTTCGTTTTCTTTGCTAATTATGGTTTCTCTGCTGATAATGAACTTGATAAATCGAAAATATTGACCTTGATACTTAATTAGGACAGGTGTAGGTGGCAATAGTTTAATTAAATTACCTTGTAACACTCTTTGAATTGTTTCCAAATGAACAGGGTCTTGTTTGCATGGTTTGTGAATTTGATTAGAGCATGGTCCACTTCTAATTCAACGCCCATGCTTAAAATTTGAACTAATTGCAGGATCACATTCAACGGTCACTAATACCCGGATTAGTTTTTGAGAGAAATGCCGCAAAAATTTTGTATAAAAACAGATTTTTTGGTAAAAAAATACTGTTTTTTGAGTGAATTATTACAAAACGAGTCTTCAAAGTCACGAAAACTTAACTTTTCTTGTTATCAATTAATTGATAGATAAGTTTAGTGGGAATCCAATGGAATTTTCTCTGATAACAAAAGGACAGGGAGTTTCCTATCCCTGGGTATTGTGTCTGACGTCTGATGAAAAACAACTGTAAAACCAATTGAATGGCAAACAGTTTAAGAAATGCTTTGATTATTTGCTTAACAACTCAATAATCGAGCAAAAAACACTTTTTCCAATAACTGATAACTTCATCGATAAGACTAATCGACAGATGATTTACTGCACAGAATAAAAAAAAGAGTTATCTATCAGAAAAAATTGCAGCAAAAAACTTCACTGATTATAATCCGCTGCGAAAAACAGTTAACAAACAAATTCATAGATGAGTTTTGTGTCTGTTTATGGCTTTCCTACTATTATTCTGACCCCCTTTCCAGACGGACAGCACAGGAATGTATGTCAAACACTCAAACAGTTTATGCAAACCATCCCTCAGTTGTCATACAATTCACTGAAAACCAGAAATAAATTTATTTATTTTTTTACAGTTTTTTAGCGAAAACTCTCCCACAAGAAGACTGTGTTTATTATTTACTGTTTATCGAGAGGTTACCATGGTAACACCCAGGCATAAGCCGTCGATTTGCGCACAGAGGTATGTGCTGTGCGTTTTGGGGTCAGCGCACAGCCTATTCTGTGCTCTAAAACATAAGATACGTTCGCAATAAATACTTTTATTGTGAATTTAATTGACCTAGCTCATCTAATTGGCGTTTATAATAAGCGATTGAACCGGATGCAATGCTCTATCAATAATTAATCTTGCTTATTGTTTATTGCGTGTTTATTATTCATAAATCTTTATTGATAAATTATTTTAATTTAGCTTGGTTCAATAATTTTAATGTGTTAGTGATTAAAAGCTGTAATTTTTATCAATGAACTAGGTAAAATTACACCCAATTCTTAATCACAATTGTTTGGTAAAAGCAATCTACAACTTTACAAATAATTTAAGAGTGAGAGGGGAAAAAATTATTTTGGCTACTTAATGTATGAATTATATGTCATATGACATATCAATCGAATCATTGATAACATATCTTATTGGATATTCAGTCAGATTTGGATAAACAATGAAAATGAGAGCGAAAATTAAAATCGAACTTGAATAGACAAATTTGAAGTTTTTAGGCATTGAAATGCACATGGAACTTATATTAGA
>JAQGBD010001575.1:0-14920 GCA_034698165.1 Punctoribates punctum | reverse complement strand
CAGAATAAGAGCCAAACCACACCAGGAGTCGAGTGCTGCAAAACGTATTGTATTCGGGGTCCTATTTCTGTCAGATTGTGAGCTTTGATTTCCTAAAAATATTCGAAAAAATACTTCAGTGAAGGATATGGAGCCGACGATAACCATTTTATTTTCAATTAAATTTTGTTATCCCTGGGTATTATCTATTATCTATGGGGTCTATGTTGGGATTTTATAAATTTTACACTGTCTATGGGTCCCAGGTACACGAAAACCAATTTCTCGATGCTAATAAAGAAGTCGATACATGAAAACCAAAACCTCGCTGTTAATAAAGAGTCGGGGGAGCAGTCCGAAGACCAATTTATATATCCCGAGAAACTACGTTATTGCCATAAAAAATGTTCGAATATAATATGATAATAAATTTAGTGTGAAATTGATTACCTGATAACGAGCAAAGTCAATTTTCTCGTTTATTAAGCAGTAGAACACTCCTGCAAAAACAGCACAACTCAGCGCTGTAAGTATTGGGGCTTTCCTCGTGTGGTCGGCCATCATTTCCCTTTCTTCGGCGGTATATTTATTTTTAGACATTATTTACTCGAAAATAAAAGAATAAAATCAAATAAATTATTAAATTATGTAAAAGTAATACAATTTTTTTGAGAGGTCTCTGAAAAACATCAACTGTTTTATAGACAATTCAAATGTCGATTGTTTTCTCGATTAAACTTTTTTTTAGTACTTTTAGTGCAAACAAACAGTGATTATATTGAAGGACATTTCAATTATAGATTTGATAATTCATTCTGTTTATTAGCAGCGAAGAATTGAAATTCAGGTTCAGATAAAATTATCAGTTCAGCGACGTTATTCTTTATTATCAACAGAAAAAGCTTGAAATCCAAATTTAAAAACCAAACTCCTGTAAATGTCCCAATGCTGTGCATTTCCCATGTCCTGTAGTCTATGTGTTTGGTTCAAACCTTGTTTAACATTTGCAAAATAATTGCTATTTTTGAATCTCTTCACTGTAGAAATTGTTTCCATTGCCACCACATCCGCAATAAATAAATTGTTCACATTTTTGCTTATCCTGGTTGAAGCGAAGAAATTCATTTTTGAGCCTGTAAATTTTATAGAAAATTTATTTAATTATTCCAGAATTGAGTTATCGAAAATGGGAAACTTTTCTAATGCTGTAAAATAATCTTTATATTTAATAATGATAAATCAACCATGTTCAATGTTAATTATTGGCAACCGAGCTCACCAAAGTTTTACCTTTGATTTAAGAATTCAAAAGTTTAATAATGAAACGTTGAAAAGAAGAAATAAATTTATTTTGAACAAGATGGCCTTAAATCTCAAATTCAGACTCAAATCGGAGCCTATTCTTGATGAGAGCCTTTCCACTAATGTTTTTCAACATAACATTTCCAAAATAAGCAACCTCTTTTTTGGCTATGAGAGTTATTTATTTTCTCACCTGAAAATTAATACATGGTCCTAATAAATGACCAGGTGTTTCTGCGAAATTGGCACAATTTTTCATTTCTATTGAACATTTCAGAGTGGAATTTTCCAAAATTCATTTGGAATCACTAAAAAATAAATATGTGATCTAGTTAAATTTAGGATTTTCAAGGTGAGAGTACATGAGAAAAAGAGTTCAGTCCACAAGCCTTTCCACTGATGTTTTTGAGCTTGGTAAAGCCACAGTTTATGCTTGTTCATTTTGTACTAAATTGTGCTGATCAATTCAATCATTCAAAATTAATTATCATAATTTAAAACTGTTTAAGTTTCAAAGTTATTTAATTTCAAATGACAACTGTCCATGATAATTTATTATCGACTAATAATAATTGTTCATCTTGTTAGTTAATGTAAAGTTATCAATAAAAGATTTGGGGTTAACCATCCAAAATATTAACTTGAACGTTTGAATGGAATCTAAATATTATTTTAAGTTTTAATTACAGTTTTTGAAATAAATTTCTATAAAATACATTTTTGTTTATCCTGGTTGAAATGGATTTACCCCACAATCCAGACACCCAGAATCCAGACACGTATTCAATTATTTATCTCAGACGGCCAATGGTCTAATCTAAGTTTGTTTTCACCATGATGAGAGACGTCGTACAAATCACCATGGTCGTAGCAGTTTTCAGAACAGAAATCGTCATCGGACAGACAATGATTGAAAAACAGTGACAGTGAGTGACAGTCATCCAATGGTATCATGGTAGCTTTGCCATTAGTGCAATAATGGTTTGTAAAATAGATTCAGCATTCGAAATGATAAACCAGTGAATGAAAAAATAAACTAGGGGATTCTTGCAATATATTCTGGCTTTGTCTCAATAAATTCGGTATAATATTCGATCATTATTCTAATTTCCCGAAAGTGTCTCCTCTTTTGTAATCAGGGTATAAATTATTTCATGCAAAACAAGTAATTGACCGGTAGTAATAAATTTAACTGAAATTTATTATGATAGCTTTTCCATTTGTAAAATAATAGTTTAAAAAATAGATTCAGCACCCTAGATTTATCATTCACAATGATAAACCGACACTTGTTTGCCGTACTTCAGTTCATTTGTCTCATTGAACACATTCTTGGTGATCCCAAGATTCGATTATCAAGATCATCTTTGTAAAGTGCAGCCAATCTTTTCTCTTATTCTGCAAGCAAATGTGATGGCTTGATTGAATTAAATTTTATCTTGATTAGATTTCCTTTGGATTAGACTACCACAGTTTTCATTATACAATCCAGCTAGAATTAGGTTGGTAAAGTTTAACTGACCATTTATTATATTTTAAAACCTGTAACTTTGACAAGGTGATAAATAATGTATAAATGTCAGGCTAAAAATTATAATATGGTACATCACAAAACAAAATTATTTACCTTTTTAAAAACTTTAAATTCCTTTACTTCTTGAAAATAAATGTGCATGTCCAATATTTAATAGTTAAAATTTATTAAAATTCACAGAATTAACTAGATAATTAGATTTAATTAATCTAGTTACGTTTATAATTCTTCTTTTTCTCTTTTATCCAGGACATCATATATTCTGTTTATAAAACATGGACATTTATAAAATAGATTCAGCATGCTGGTTTCAGCATTCAAAATGATAAACCAAAGAGAATAAGAAAAATTTACTGGGCGATTCCTGTAATATATTCTGCCTTTCTCTCAATAAATTCGGTTTGATATTCGATTATTATTCTAATTTCCCGAAAGTGTCTCCTCTTTTGTAATCAGGCTATAAATGATCTCAAGTAAAACAAGACATCTATCCGTTCAAGACAATCATGACTGAAACCTATCATGCTAGCTTTTTCATTAGTATAATAATGGTTTGCAAAATAGATTAAGCATTTGCAATGATAAAACAAATGCTGTGAATGAAAAAATGCTGGCCCATACTCGGTCAATTATTCTACCTTAATTCAAAAAAATTCGATTTAATATTCGATTATTATTCAAATTTCCCGAAATTGTCGCCTTTTCTGTAATCAGGGTATAAATAATTTCATGCAAAACAAGTAATTGACCGTTAGTAATAAATTTGACTGAAATTTATCATGATAGCTTTTCCATTAGTGCAATAATGATTTATAAAATAGATTCAGCATTCACAATGATAAACCAATGTTATCAATTACTCATTGATAATAAATTCATTGAAACTAGTGAATGTCCAAAATCAAACTTGAACATTTTGGTAATTATTTATTTTATTCAAAGAAACGTTTACAGTCTATAAGTTTCAAAAATGTCAACTATTCATGATAATTTATTTTCCATGTTTATTTATCTTGTTAGTTAATATGAAAATATCGAATGAAAAGTTTTAAAACCAAAAGAATTTATCCTGCTTAAATTAGATTTTTAACGTTTTTACCTTACTTCAATTCGTTGTTCCAAACGTAACTACACTTTGTATAATACCACCGTTCATGCAGGTTCATTTAATTCGAAATTTTGCTGGCTTGATCAATTATTTTATCTAGATTAGAATTGATTTCAAAAATGTTTCAATAAACAATCAAGCTAGAAATAATTCAGTAAGATTTTGTATGATCACTTTTTGTATTTTAAAAACTGTAATTATTCCAAGGGCATAAATAATGTATAACTGTCCATGTTGAAATTATATTATTTGACGAACAATGCAATAAAAATTATTTTTCTTGTGTTTATGTAATACAAAAACTTCATAAGTCATGACATTTTGATTTTCAAAATTCTTGTTCAGTTTCACAATTATCAAAATTAAATAGTTATAGTTTGAATGATCTTGCTAAATAATAATTTTGAATTAGAAAGTATCGAATAACAGAAAAGGTCTTGTTTTGTCTCTTACCCTGCTCGAAATACCTTCAATTTTAAATAGATAAATAATAAAGAATAGGGTGTTTACAGGAAATCCTCATAATTTTCCAATAAAATTGTATTTTCGAAAATATTATTCGAATTATTATTTTTAAAAAATTTTGAAAATAAATCACCATGTTCGATTAAAATTGAATGATAATTCAAACTTGAACTAGATTGGAGCGAAAAAGCACAATTTTCAATAAATAATCGAGCTAAAAATAATTTATCGACTTTTATCAATGATGTATTTCACAAACAGTAATTTTGACAAGGGTGTTAATAATGTATAAATGCCCACGTTGAAATTATTATCTTGGCTTAGTCAAATTTCAGAAATTATTTTCAATATGGACAAACTTGCAATCCTTTAAAATTTTTTAAATAAATAAACATGCTCATATTTGATTAAGTTAAGTCAATTGGAATAAAAGTTAATTCATTAGATAAAACTGAGAATCAATTAACAAGATCAATCAAAAATGATATTAAAACTATTTAATTATTCAATTTTATTCAAATTCACAAAATTAACTAGACAATTAGACATTTGAATCATCTAGTTAAATTTATAATTCTTCTTTTTCTCTTTTATCCAGGACATCATGATATTCCTTCCAGAGTCGAGTGAACTCGGCGTTCAATGTCACCTTGGTCTCTTCGAAAAGTCCTTTGAGCCTATTCAGTTCACCTGGTACACTTTTGGGCACTCCTTTGATTGTGTCTAACTTGGTCAAAATGACCGTGGCAAAAGTGGCGGTCCTGTTATAGAGCGATTCGTAACCATGCTCAAATGTCTGAAATTCTTTGTCATTTTGAGCTCGCTCACGAATGGTTTCCATTTCGTTCTTATACAATTCATGAAAGTCATCTAGTTGTTTGACGAACTCCTTCACCTCTTTCTGAATCTTTTCGTGTTCCTCAAAATCTGAGCTTGATACTAATTTCAAGCCTATCAAAAACAGAAAAATTCACCTTGTTTAATTGAATTGTGGAATAAAGTAAACTTACCAAGGACAACAAAAGTTATCAAGCAAAAATTGATTGTTTTCATCGTTGAAATTACTAATTCTGAGGGAATTTCAGGAACAGAGAGAGAAACAGATGTTTCACAACTGCACATGTCTTTTAATAATCTCGTGTTTATTGAAAAGTATCAAGTTTATAATTGAATAGAAATCAATTATTTATTAATTTATTATCATTTTTTAATATTTGATATGAACTGATAACTTATCTTGGTGAATCAGTGAAAATAATTTTGTTTGAGATTAATGACTGTAATTTTTGCATAGTTTTTCTTAAAAATGTCACTCAAATCGATTTTCTTTGGATCTTGGAAAATTTCGTTACGGATAACAATTCAAAGTTATGAAATTATCCTCCATGATAAAAGTTAAATTTCTCAATTACAACCCAGATAATTTTAAATTTATTTAAAAATCACAAAAGTTGTGATAAAATATTTTTTTTCTCTTTACTGTAACTTAATCATGAATTCAATTCTGATATTAACACCTTGTTGAAATAAGTATTTTTGGGTAGTGGTCGTACTTGTGATAATTTTTCATGAAAGTTATGCCATAACCTTTATACATCATTTGTGTTGCCTTGATAAGTTTTTTGTTATGTGGATAAAGTAATGAATTTGTTAACAAGGTAAAGTTAAAAATCATAATAAGATTAATAAATTTTTCTAATCAACAGGGTAATTTTCATTAAACAAACCTATTGTGAACAAAATGAAAAGATTACTACTTATTGTGTTTACGTTTGCGATGAAATCAATTCTTATTTAATTATTATTCAATTTATTGATAAATGTTCTTGCATTAAACAAACTTTTCTAAAGGCTGTGAAATAGTCCTGAAATTAAATAATGATAAATCCACCATGTTTAAAGTAACATCATGGAGAGCGACTTAGATCTCATTTTATTTACTTTTGATTTAAGAAAATATGAACAAGATAAATAGCAATTACAAGTTTATTAATTAAACAAGTTTAAATTTTTCAATTTTACTCTTCATTAAGCATCAAAATATTTCCAAGATCATTCAAAATTCATCCTTGGCCTTAAAAAGATGCTCATATTTATGCCATTCCTCTCTCGGAATATCTTCAACTGTGATACTTTCCAACTTGATCATTTGCATTCCATGATTTCCAAAATAATCATGGGCATATTTCTGGAAGTGACCACGAAAATCCTGGTGTAGATCAATAGCTTGGTCACTTGATCCCTCGTTTGGTGTTCCCATATACGCATTAACAACTTGGTCATGGATTCCTTGGTTAATCTTCATCCCAAAGGCTTAGACCAAGAATAAAATGAATTTCATGCTATTTGTTGTTAACAAGGATAATTTAGTCATGAATCTAACCCATTGTGACCAAAATGAAGAGACAAAATCTCTTTAAATACATTTTAATTGTGTTTACGTTTGAAATAAAAACAATTTTCAAATCAATTAATTAATAAACAGATGTTTTCAAACACTACAGACTATCCTCGATATAAGTGACTTATGGAAGAATTTTATGTTTTTGATTAAATATTACCAAGGAATTTGTATATTACAACTCAATTATAATTCATCTTGCAAATATTTGTTAGAATTCCCTTCACTTTTGATGAATTTATCAAGGTCGTGCAGTTTCACTCTGTAAATTCTAATTTTCTCCAAAAGTTGCTTGGTTATTGACTTGCACTCCACGTCCAACTCTTGAATTTTCATTGAATATTCATTGAATATTCCACAACTTCATCGCTAGAACCATCAGGGTAATATTTCGTTTTCAGCTGGGCTTTGGTCTCTTCTAAAGTGGTTAAGGACTTCACATAAATGTCCCCGACTCTTTTCTGCAATTTCTCAATGTGTTTAGATCTGCCCTGTTTAATTTTATCCAAGGTAAGCCCGTTGGCTTCATCTCTATATAGCGGGATAAGAGCTTCTAGGTCAATTGTGTATTTCCTCAGAGTATCGGCGAATGGTTTGAAATCTTCATGGCCTTCACCCTGAGCAATCAAGTCTTTGCCAACGAATTACCAAGTTTATTATGTTATAATTTAGTAAATGATCTTGTTAAAAAGAGTTAAAAACTAACCCATTGTGACCAAAATTAAGAGACATAAGTTGATTGAATACATTTTAATTGTGTTTACGTTTGGAAATAAATTTTATTTAATTTCAATAATTAATAAACAGATGTTTTCTTAGTAAACAAATCAATAAAAGTTGTAATATAATCTTGCAACTAATTTGGAATATATCAAGAATTTTCAAATTTTACTAATGGCAAAAATCACGTTGGGAGTTTTAATTTTCGAAAATTTGACTGAAATTTATCATGATAGCTTTTCCATTAGTATAATCATGGTTTGCAAAATAGATTCAGCATTTGCAATGATAAAACAAAATCTGTCAACGAAAAAATATTGGGCCATACTCGGTCAATTATTCTGCCTTTATTTGAAATAATTCGATTTATTATTCGATTATTATTCAAATTTCGGGAAAGTGTCGCCTTTTCTGTAATCAGGGTATAAATTATTTCATGCAAAACAAGTAATTGACCGGTGGTATTAAATTTGACAGAAATTTATCATGATAGCTTTTCCATTAGTATAATATATAGTATAATTATATGCAGGCTATTGCTATCCAACAGACATACATTTGAAACTTGTATATATTCTTGTAATTAAACGCTTTAAAACCGATCACTTGTCTAATAAATTTCACCAAAAAACGACATCAGATCATATTCCAGACCCAATCCTCGCCTCTCGTATGGAACCAAAAACACATTGAAGTCACTCAAACTTCAAAAGTTCTTGAGAAAGGCTGTGAGAGAACAGCCGAAACTGTCGAACATCATCAGTGAATGATTTGATTTAATTGTGAATAGAATTGAGTAAAATATTCTCAACAAAGTATTCGATTAAAATCTAATTTATTTATCTTGTTTATTATTGAAAACCTACAATATTTCATTTATTTCACCATGTTAAAATTGTTAGAAATTTATTCTTGGTGAATAAATACCAAGATAAATTATTTTTCAAATTTGAAGGTTCCATAGAACTGACTCTCGCGGTCTTTGAACTTTTGATTAATACGGTCTTTAAATTTCAGTTTTCGAACGAAATTCTCGGCTGATATGAAAAACATAGTTTCCAAGATCATTATTTTCCTCAAACCCTGAATATATCTATCGATCAATGGTTTCATAGAATCAGATGTACCTGGTGACTCATAATTTTTGAACCCTCTCATCTCTGTTGTATATACCAGGAGAGCCTCAATATGATTGAGCATGGATGTTGGTTTATCCTTTTCATCTTTCTGCACAAGTTCTTCACCTTCTTTATATAGGCTAGCAAATTTATCAACAATATCTTGCCTGGAAATATTCATTTTGACTTCTTTGCCGTCCAACTTAGCTAGGTTCGATATTATCGGGTTCCTAAAGCCTTCGATTTCGTATTTCATAGCATCTAGTCTCTTCTTTCCATATTCAGTGGACGGCTCCATGCCTTCAAAATTTTTGTTTAATTGATCGGTAAACTTCATTCCTCTTTTCATGAAAGGAACAAGGTCCTTGTCTTTGTTTTTCTCTAAATTCATAAGTGTTTTCCCGAAATCGTCATAAACTCCGATCATTTCCTTCGCGATGAACGACAAGTATTCTTTGGTCAAGCGATCGGCATTCACCATGGTCGCTTTTTTGCGCTTGTTTTCAGACAGTGACAGGTTGACCAAGATCACCAAAAAGACTGAAACCAGAATAAATGACTTCATTCTGTTCTGTAAAACAATTATTAATTAATTGAATACAAAATTGAGAAACAATTTCTGTTATAACACGAAAACTACTCAACAGAATAGTCGTGTTATTAATCGGCTTAAATAGTTTTGCTGAATTGGTCGGTACCAGTGCTAGAGTGACCAGGTCATTTTGATTGAAACCGGGACACTAAGCTTATTCATAAGCTCTGAACCTCGACAGACCTACACCTTGTCCAAAGGCTCAATGTTAAAATAAAGATTTAAATCCGGGACAATCCCGGCCGGGCCGAGACGCCTGGTCACCCTAACCAGTGCTGAACTAGCACAATTTATAAAAAACAATATTAAAATTTCATCATAAGTGTCGAAAGGGATGGCCAACGGAAGACCCTCCCTATGATTTGAACCAACAATGAATATTACGTCTTTTATGTGTCGTCAAATTGTCTAGGTATGTCGAATTTGAATCAATTCCAAAAATTATTCCTTCCCCGGAAAAGAGGGTTTTTATGCCCTCTCCACCCAATTAAGTTTGCTTGGTCCTTCACTTAATATAGCTGTCAATGAAATCACGTGATTCTAATTACAAATGATTCTGTTGTCAGTTCTGTAGAAATTTCATTGGAATTTGAATGCACCTGGCTCGTTTATGTCAATCATTTTGTTTGATAGTTTTTCATTTAGTTATTTTTAACATTTACCTGTACAGTTCAGGCATAATAAAATATCCTTGGTCGTTTAGCCTTTGTCCTATCTAATGAAAAGTAATTTAGAGAATCAAATGGTGTTGCAAGTTCATTTTCAGAACCTTCAAAAAGTGGAGGCTTTTCCCTAAATGAAGAGCACAAACACTCATTCCATGAATTGAAAATTACCTGGTTAACTATCAGTAAATTACTTTGATCTTGATAAGAAAGTATTATTTATTATTTCAAGTAACAAAGTTCAGGTACAATCTTAAACATTGAACAGCAAGGTTATTCTGATCTGTAATTATGTTTATACTGGCTTTAAATTAGTATATCATTGATAGATAAGTTTTATGGTGGAAATGAGCATGGTGATTCACAAATTACTCAAATTATAACCACTAAAAGAGAATGAGATTTAAAACAATAGAAAAAATTGAATTTAAATAAAATTTATTTTAGTTTTGAATTGATTTTCATTTGAGTCACAATTTTCTGATAGAAAACCATCTCTTTTAGAGCTGTTTAGAGGGAACGACACAATTATGTTAGGCCTTATTGAAGGCCTTCTTGGCATCAGCAAGCTCTTTTAGGTCTTTCAGGAAATTCAGTTCTTTGGTCTGCATTTGAATCTTGGTTTCGAGCGCTTCGTTTTCTTCCCTCAATTTGTTGACCCTTTCCATAGTCTGTTGGGTTTTAATCTTTTTTCTGTTCCGGGAATCCCTCACCGAAATGTTATTCCGTTCCCTCCGTGTCTTGTATTCGGTGCTATTCTTGTCGAGCGCCGACCGTCTGGTTCTCATCCCTTGTTTATTGTCTGAATCGGTGCCAGAATGTGAAGAGGAGGACAGCTCTTCGGTTTCCATGGGTTGGTCCATATCTTTGGTCTTCTTCCGAGTTTTGGTGATCGGAGGCATTGTTTCAAAGGGTTATCAATATTTTGCCACAAAACTGATCCCGAAATGGGGTTAGTCTTCAGTAAATAACTCAATGGCGACAATCAACTGATGTAAACACAAACTTGTTTTGCTTTATATTACGTAACGCTATTATGGCTGTTGCTTAGCAACGCAACACATGCGCAAGGCAATCTCTTTTACTGTCAAAACATTCAAAAGTTAGAGATACTTGGTTAATTATCAGTAGAAAAATCTGTTTCTCTTTCTCTTGCCTTTCAATATTGCTGACTAGGCAAGGTCAATCTATTAAAGATATAGTGAACTTGCTACAACAAATGGGACTTACCAAGGTGGTTTTTTTTTTCTTGAGATGAAGAAAATCAAAGACTAAATTAATTTAAATAAAATTTATTTCATATTTGAATTGATTTTTATTTGAGTCACAATTTTCTGATACAAAGCCATCTCTTTTAGAGCTGTTCAGAGGGAACCACATATTCGGGTTGAGCGCAGACCCATTTTGAGTTAACAAGGTCTATACACTCTTTTAGATTAGCGAGTTCGTGTGCCCGCTGTTCCATCCTCTTGTGGAGCTCTTCGTTGGCCACTTTCAACCGGTGAACCTTTTCCGAAGTCTCCTGATATCTAACCTTTTGGTTCTCCCGACACTTCCTGACCGAAATATTATTCCGTTCCCTCCTTTTCTTGTATTCGGGGCTATTCTTGTCGAGAACCACCCGTTTGAACCCCACCCACAATAGTTTTTTGTCCCAATCGGGCCCGCAATGGGAAGAGGAAGACATCTCTTCCTTTTTGATCGGTTGGTCCATAACTTTGGTCTACTTCGGGATTTTGTTGTTCCGAGCAATGGTTTCACCGGTTTATCAATGAATGTCACAGTAATCAACTCAGGGATGGGTTGTCTTCTCTGATCGGTTTCTAACGCCTGAGTGGCGATAAAAATTCGTGTCAAGAGAGAGTTGTTTTTATTGTTTATCTGTTGCAAGTGTTTTATGGCGTTCCCCTCATATCTTTGCACTGCATTGCGTTCGGTAGTGGTGTCTGTTATCAGTAAAAAAGGGTTGACTTCAAAACTATTGCCTCAAAAGCAATACCGGAATTGGATTACAATTTAGTAATCAATTAATTGACTAAATAAACAGAAGCGAAAAAAATATCAAAATCTAATAAGCAAGGTCAAATCCTGTAGGGGGTTTCAAAGAAGACCACCATGTTCATTATTTTAACCCAGAAGAATGAAATATTTGGGTAAGGGCAATCTTTTGTGCCCACCCTGAGCATCACTGGGAAGTTTCAAAATGATGATAATGTTTATCAATAATTTTAATATTAGAGATGAGTTGAGTCATTTCAATGCAATATGATTTCAAGATTTGTTTTTTCAAAGAGCATTTAAGCAAGCTATTTTATGTTTACAAACTCTGAGCCAAACATTTTCATTATGGCTCAAAATTAAACTAGAACAAAAATATTTTATTTAGTTATACTAATCAATTAATTGAATCTATTGGTTATTTTTCGTGAAAAAGCATTAAAAGACAGTTTCTCAGGAAAAATGATCTTGTTAATTGAATAATTGATAATTACTAAATAATGGCTATTATTTTATGTGTATTTATCAAATTGGAAAAAGATAGGACCCAGGTTAAACGAGATGCTATTTGTGTGATTCTTCACATAAGTGAAGCCTCGATTATTGCTGCTGGCGGTTACCGAGAGCATTTTGTTCCTCCAAATAGGCTCTAGGCTGTTTTCCAAATTCTGCGTTAAAAGTTTGTAACACCAATTCGTGTTGAAAGGCTTATCTTGGTCAAAATCACAACTTGCATGAAGTTTTTGATTACTCTTAATAATGTTCTTGGTCATATTCAATACAATGTTGAATTCTGTTAAATTGTTACCTTGCCAGTTTGTTTCCACCGTGGCATTCTGAGCTTGTTCAATAATTGTCTTCCAATTTACCTTTAGATAAAATGGAAGGTATTTATTTGATCTTGGTAATTACAATTATTACAGTTTATACCTCAGTAACATTATTATGAGCCTGGTACTTTTGTTGTTGAGCAAGGAATAAATTACTTTGTTGATAGCCCAATATAAGTGTGGTATTCTTGGTCAAATTTAAGCCCGGAATAGAGCTAGTTGAATTTGCCACAAATAGTGCTAACCATCCGGTGCCGTATTCCTGGTCCATCAGATTGACTAATTTTTGCGAGATAACATTAAAATCATTTTCTTTTGCCAAAAGTACCAAGGTCTCGCCAACAGCATAATCTTCCATGGTATTTACCATATCAGCCTTGATGACTCTGATGTCCGCCAACTGCGCCCGACTCACACCCGAGAAGACAACGAAAATTAAGCACAGAATGAAATGCATTATCGAAAAAATAGTTTTCAGTGATCTTAACAAATATTTTTCAGAGGTTTAAATACTCGCAAAAAATGTTATCATTGAAAAATGCACATGCCACTTTCTCACTCAATAAATGATAGATAACATATATTTCTTTTATTAAATGTAATATTCTTGGCATATATTTGAAACATGAGATGTCCAAGGGCAAGGCTTAATTTCTTACCCTTGTTATTGAGTGACGATATGACGTTTTTCTTGATAATTGAACACGTGCTAACTTTTATCTAGATGAAAAATGTAATTATTTTCAATCTCAACGATCATTACTTAATTTTTATTCAATTTACCTAATTTATTTTTATAAAAAGGTTATAGGTTACTACGGGAACATTTAAAATATCAGCAAAAAGAGCTAGTAAATTTAGAGGACAAATTCTATTTATTTTGGCTGATCTTGATACAAATGTAGGATTTTAATTGCTGTCTCTTTTGAGTTAATTATAAATAATCTATGAAAGTTCAAAGGGTATATCCTTTGATCTCAAAATAGATGTCAGCAAGGTTAAAAACATGAGCCTCGGTAATATTGAGGCCCAGAGTCTCGGAAAAGCAACGGTTATTATTGCCAACAGTCGCCGAAAAGACCTCCAGAGTAGAGTTGGTCTGTCTGTTGATGGCGTCGACCAACGCCTCCCCCATCAGTCTATAGCACCAGTTCTTTATGTCTGTGCTGTCGGTCCTCTTATCACAACTGTTGTAATCTTTAGCGATAACTTCTTTTGCAAGGGTAGAGAATTTGTTGAAGTTTGTCGGGTTTGTGCTTGCTATTTGCTGAACCGGGGCACTTTTAGCTGCCTCAATTATTGATTCCAAAGTGATCTAGATTGAGATGAACACGATAATTCAGGCAATATAAATCTATTTGTCACTTATACAAGATAATGCTCAATCTAGCTCAATTAAAAAGGAATTATCTAGGTATTTTCGAATTCAGATTATACTAACTTGAGTAGCATTATTAACATGCTCAATTTCTTGCTGAACGAGCAAAATGTGTGTTGATTTGTACTCCATGAGGAGCATTGTGTTCTTGGCCAGTTTCATGCCGATGATTGTGGTGTGCAGATTAGTGCCAATGAGGACAACCCACTCCTGTCCGTACTTTGTGTTCATCAGGTCTACCAGTTTTGAGGGCACAACCGCTATGTCTTCAGAGGACAAAAGGACCAAGGCTGATCCCAACGCATACTTTTCCATTGACTCACTCATCTCTGACTTGATCACATCCAGATCATCTAATTGAGCCATGCTCAGGCTAGAAATGATCAAGGTGAAGACCAAACTCAAAATAATTTTCATTTTGAAATAAATAAGATGACCCTGTTCTTTATGGCGAATAAATAGACAGTTGTTGAGTGAGCAAGCAAGTTTTATATGTGAGTGAAAGTAAAATTTGACCCACCAACCTTTAGAACTATCTTAAGAATGCTGATAAAGGTACTTGAGCTTTGAGCAAACAGAATGCGGAACAAACTAGCTATTTTAAATGGGAATTATTTCAATGATGTGCCTGGTGAAAAAACCGGGTAATTTCAAAAGTATTTCAATTCTTTAATTGATTATTTTTTGTGAATATCCTTGTTTCAAATAATAATCTAGCAAATTCAATAGTTTTAAAATGTTTTAAATAATGACTAGAGCCGCTCGAAACAGGGGTGCCAGGCAGATTATGATGTCTGAATGGAAGATTAAGCAGCATCACCTGTATTGTA
>JAQGBD010001574.1:0-14936 GCA_034698165.1 Punctoribates punctum | reverse complement strand
TTTGAATAATTTAAAATATTATTCAAAACTTTTCCTCAAAGAGTATTAGGAATGAAAATAACTGTTATTTTATTAATGGTTTTCATTGATTGAAGAAAAGCTAATATTATATTCAGAGTCCATTTTCCAGTAAATTGCTTCTCGATATCAAATGCCATAAACATGTTTTCGTGAGGTTTGTGTAATTTCTTTCAAATTGTTATAAAACGTGGAAAAAATAGTCAATTATTGAAAAGGAGTGGAAATTCGGGAAAATATAAAATATTTTGAATAAACACTTTTTGCTGAAGTGATGAGAAAATAAATACTTAATAATCGGGTAAAACTGAATTAAAAAATTCCCGATTTGTGTTATTTAATGCTTGTTCTCCAACGGAGCACAAGAAATGCCAATAGTCTTAAAGTGATTGTATAGACAATCATATAAAATATGTTATAGAATAGGATAGAGTCGTCGTAATCAAAGCTGGAGAGAGCATAGGACGGGTTATTTTCAATCATTTTGTTATAGATCCTCATTGCAAGAGTGGCGTTGTCTATAATATCAGTGTCGTAGTCATCGATGCACTTAAGCATAGGCACAATATCCCCACCGAATGTCTCCTTCAGTTCCCGGAAACTGATTGGTTCTAATGGCGGACATCTATTGAACCCATAAATGGTTGCCATCATTGCCTCGAATCCCAAACGGAAATACGATAAATAAGTTAGGGGTCGGAAAAAGGGTGGCATTGTCTTGATTTTAATTAGAAGTCCCGTGAATAGGAAGAGGGGAATGTTGATCGTCGCCCCGATTACTGTCGCAGCCGTTATGTTGTCTACAAAATAGGCGGAAACCAATAGACCAAAGCCTTGAGTTAGGATTGACAGCAAAATCGTTATAAAAATATATACGAAAAATCGCCAGAACTCGAGTATCTGTTCTGTAATGAGGTATGAGCCGATGCAGTAAACTATCGGGAATATAAAGTTTGGGGGAATGTCTGCCACACATTTGGCCACAAAATAAGAGCTTAAAGAATACCATCCATTCAAGTATTCTTTGAGGAAAACTGAGACCTCCAATGGAAATGACAACAAAGTGGGCAAAATTGATAGGAATACCATAAATATTACGGAATAGAATATGAAACCAAAGTTAGGATAAGTGGTGTTTTCGGGATCAAATAAATCGAAATTCTGTAAACTCTTCAATGTTTCTGCTGTCGGTTTCTTAAGACATCCGTCTTTAGTACCAATTTTGTTGTCTATATAAAGAATGAAGAGTAGAGCTAATGTCGCGATCACTGAAATCATTCGCAAAGTATAGAGTTTTGGATCCCTTATTGATATGAGAAAACATCGTTTCGTCAAAATCCATGTCGTCATCGACTGTCTGACAAACGAGTGTTGATTTGTCCGCTGAACCACTTTTGATATTTTCACAGAATTCGGGTTCTCTACGCTCTGAGTCTCACAGACTGTCTTATAGTGTTTGGCCAAACTGTCGATCGTCTCGAGTCCGTAGTCACCACTGGCCACCTCTATCATAAAGTCCGATGGATTGTGATATTTAGGACAATTCAAATTGAATTTTGATAGACTGTCCACTAATTGATCGGTGGGCCCATTATATATGCACTGACCATTGAATGACACGATATATAGATTATCAAAATATGACAGAACTCTGGCAGTGGGCTGATGTATTGATGCCGCGATTACCATAGGTCTCTCCGAATTGTTAGACAGTCCTTTCAACATCTGAACGCATTGAATAGTGGAAAGTGAGTCCAAACCACTGGTCGGTTCGTCTAATAAGAGAATAGACGGCGAAAATATCAGCTCTAAAGCGATCGATAGTCTCCTTCTTTGACCACCGCTTAGGTAAGAGACCAAAGTTTTGGTACAATTGCCTAAATGCAAGTCATCTATCAGTTTCTGGACAACAATTTGGTGATAGTATTTGTCATTCATGAGTTTGAGGCGCACGTCCTCATCGGGAAAGGAGACGACACATTGATTATCGTTTGTCAGCAAAGGCTTACTGTCTCTGCCCTTCTTTATACAGTTCTTCAGCTGAGATGCGTAGAGCAGTGACTCTTCAACTGTCAACTGTCCCGTCAGAGAATCCCTTTGTGAATAATAAGCCATTTTTATCTGAGGCTTAATTCTATGGAAACAAAAAATAGCAAATTTTTGTGAGTAATCGCAGAAAAAATTGGATGTCTTTCAACAAAAGTGAAGTCTCAGCGACTTTTCAGTTCAAAGCTTTTCTCATATCGTTTAATACGGTTTTTGCTCTAAATTTGGAAACAGTCAGACATTCATTCAAATTGTTTAAAACAGCGGAACATTTATTTATTTATCTTTAATTCTCTGCCTTTGATTTTAAAATTGATTTCATATAAAAGGATAATTCAATTAAAACCAAGCTTTGGAAAAAAGGAAGTACTTAAGGACCAGGATCAGGAACCAGGAAGTGTTATTTCACCTAACTTTTAATCCAACATAGTTTTTCTAATTTTGTACTTGTTATTTCTATTGAATCAAAGTAAACCTTAAACTATTTTAGCAAGATTATAATCTCTTTGTTGAAAAGAAATAATTTATCACTAGAGGAACGCTAAGGTTGTTCCAACTGATTACTGTTCTCGATCAGTTTGATCCAGTCAAAGATTTAGTATTGGTGGACCGAGCAAAGCTAATGTAGGGCCCAGTCATCGGTTGGGACAACCTTTGTGTTCCTCTATTTATCATAAAATGAATTCTTAGCCAAAGTTTAATGTAATGAATGCATCATTTTTAAGCTATCTTTAAGAGTCTTAACTTAATACTAATACTGGGTGAAGAACCTTGGTAATTTAAATGACTAATAATTTATAAATATCCTTTAGTTGACGCGATTTAAAATATAAATTCATTTTTCCACTCATTTATAACTTTCACATTTAGCTTAGGATTTACACAAATAAATAATTAAAACGATTTTCGTCTAAAATTTCCCTCAATTCAAACGATTCAAATACAATAAATTGCTTTAATGAGTTAAGGTTTGAGTTCAATTGTATTGAAAATGGTAAACTTACCCGTAATAATTAGCTGATATTTTTCCAGAAACGCCAGCCTTTCTTCTGCCGGCCAAACACTCAATAAGAGTGGTCTTTCCGGCCCCACTCGGGCCCATTATAGCCGTGAGTTTTCCGCTGACAACACTTCCGTTCAGATTTTTTATGAGTTGTCGAGTTTGAGAGCCTTTATTACCGTTCAGACATTTGCCAAATATATTGTTACTCGAAGTATTAATTGAGTAAGCAAGGTTAGACCAGATCAACTCAATTCGTTTCTCATTGAAGCTTTTGGTCGGCTTATAATAGCTTTCGATATGATTCGGGTTATTGTTGTTAATGGGATTGGAATTGTGGTCACAATGGGTATTGTTTTCGAGCATAGGCTCCACTTCTGTTCCATTCATTTTGGTATTCAATAAGTGAATAAATGTCTTAAAAACTTAAAAATAATGAATAAAAAACTTTTCCAAAAACTTAAAAACAGTTTTTGATTGAAAGATGAATTGAAGCAAAAAAGATGAGCCTTCAGTGGCCTTCAGATTCGGGCTCCGAGTGCTCTGTTGTCACTGAGAGGCAAACTAAGCAAGACTTAAATGTTGGCGTTTGTCGTGAGAACAGTCTGATTGTGGCGAAGACTAGAAATCCAGTGAAAGTTTTGGCAGAGTTTGCAACTGCACTGCATTTCAAGGTAATCGTCTTTTCTGCTCAAATACTCTTTACAGCGCTTTTAAGAGACGCCAAACCCAAGTCTCTCCAAATTCTCTTCAAATATATTCCTCAACAAAAAGACTGTAATTCGTGTTCATTCATGGATTCACAAAAACAATTAACTGGTGTTTAGTTCTCTCATTATTTTCAATTTGCCAGATATGTCAGGACTCAGATGACTTCAAAATGAGTCAAAATCATTCAGATGACATCCAAATGATTCAGATGACTTCAAAATGATTCAGATGACTTCAAAATGATTCAGATGACTTCAAAATGATTCAGATGACTTCAATCTGTTTTGTCATTAATACGCATTGTTTACAATTGTTTTCAGAGGAATTTTGAAAACAAGCAAACATTGAGAATCATCTGGGTATGAGTCATGGATTTCTATCCTAGGAGTAAACAGTAAATTAAGATCTGGCAAATCAAGTTAGGTCAACTAGCTCTCTTGGCTCTCTCATTCTTGGCTCAAATTCAATTTGTTTATTGTATTGAAAGCAAATTAATCGAAAGACTATTACTGACTGTTCTCCAAAAAAAAGTAAACTTTGAGCTATTCTTTGGTCACATATGGCATCTGAACGCCAATTAACTTCTGATGTCATCGATTTTCATCTGACTTTTGAAATCTTTTTACTGAATTATATGATTGATTACAAGATTTAACGAAATAAATATCAGTTTAATACAAATTAAAGTGTCTTCGATGACATATTCAGCAAAACTAACCAATCAATCAATTGAATCAAATAATTATAATAAAACAGTAAAAATATTTTTTCCCATTCAATAAAACTTTATTTTTTATACTTAATTAATATAACCTTCAAATCAAAAGAAAACTTTTTTTTTTCAATGAAAATCATTAAATGCAAAGATTTATTATAATTATAAATATATGGAATGACTTTAATAAGTCAGACTTGAAGTATAATTAAATGTCTTAACTTTAAGTGGCTTTGAAATGGATATGGAGAGTGACTCACCCTTTATATCAATGATTAGTAATTTGAACACATCTTCGGTAAAAACCAGAGTTATCTTCACTTTTGACCACTCAATCAGATATTTGACGAATCTGTCAGTTTAACAACAATTTTCATACTTGAAATTCTGAGCAAGTATCTATAATTATATTATTTTAAAGGTAATTTTTCATTGAGCAGTGTACCTTGCATACTTGAACCAATAAAAATATTTGACCTTTCATATTTAATTCATATCTATCAGACCTTCCGATACATTCTTTGGACAAATTTAAGAATTAATTTATTAGTGTTTATGGAAATAATATTTTTGATGTCATTGAAAGCGATGTGAAATAAAGACAAACATTGAGATAATTTGGTGCACAGAATATGTCCTAAAATAAGTTTTCTGACTCTTTTCATCTGAAATATTAGTTTTATGTTTCAAATAGTTTTCAATTCGAGGCAAACAATTGAATGCCATAACAATTGAACATTCATTTAGTTTATTGTGTACTCAAATCCAAGGTCTCTATAGAATGGGAAGAATGGGTATTACTGGGATGTCTGTGCAAAAGCAACACATTTAAAGGATGAGAAAAGGGAGGACTCTTTTAAACGACTGTTTGTCGCTTTTTAAATAACAAAAAACGAGACCAAAATATTAAGCTTCTCCGGGGATACTTTCATATGGCTTAAACCATTGACCTGGCTCACCAAATTTATTTCTCTCGATAAACGACTGTACGTGAATTTCTTTTTAATTTTATCTTAATACTAATCTTTTAAATTTCTGTCATTTTGGTGCATATTATGTGAGTTTTCCTCAAATGACAGATAAATGGACGAAAAATGGCTAAAATTCTTAAAGTTCTGAAAATAGTTGAATAAATAAATAAACGACACAATAGATGAGTGCCTTGACTTCAAAAGTAGGAAATATTGGGAATTCTTAATCGGAATACCTGTCCGTTCAATAGAGTCCATTGAACTAATAGCTTAACCCTGACACTCGATGAGATTGTCAAGTGGATAATCCGGTTCCTCATCAACGTTTGCTTTGGTGAAAGTTTTCTGAAGTTCAGACATTGAATTGAAGTAATAAATTGTATGAATTTTCTCTCAATTGAGTCATCGATTGCCAAAAATGTTTGCATTTTCACTCATCAAACAAAATATTACATAAATTAGTTGAAATTCGCTAAACATTTGAGACTTCATATCACATGAGAGACCATATGTATAATCAAATGTCAATCTTTTGGCCGAAACTAATGACTGGTTTTTTCAGGTTTAAGCACTGGTTTCAGTGGACATCACATGCTTTCCAGAGAACGCTTTTATTTAAGTTTTTATTCATTTGAGAATAAAATTCTGTATTAATGCCAAACAAAGTGAAAGTTAGGGCTTTTGGACGCTTTAATGGCTGTCTCTCGTGTTCTCAGCCATAAAATTAAGAATTGAATTAATATAAGAATATTTATTATCAGACAAATAATACCATAAATCGATGGCATACATGACTATATGTATTGTCAATAATTTATATTCCTTCTCATTATTCTAACGATTTTTGCAATTCATGTCTTATTCCATAACAATCGTTGAATAAGCGGACAGAAGACACGCATTAGAAGAAGATTTCATCAAATAGTCAGCCAATGAATTAGACAACTATTCTGTGAACACCTGAATCGATACGTTAAGTAACAAAATACTGAAGAAATGAATTAATTTTCCTTCAATTCAAATGAGATCTTAAATTTCATTTGTTTTCATAGCAACAGGTCTTCCGATAAACTAATAACAAATGCATTAACTTTTATTCAGTAAAAATCAATAATTCCTTTATTTTTATTTCTTATACATAGCTTTGATGGTTAAATGAGGCTGCTCATTTCCCAATTTACAACCTGCTATTAAAATTGTTACATTAAATTAGATGTGAATATAATAACAATGTTATGACAAAAGCGATAATTTATTACTAATAAAAGCAATTCCAACACAATTCTTGCAATTTCTCTGATTCTACCCAATAATGTACTAGAATTAGAACATTAAACTATACAACTGTACTAGGTTGCTGTGCAATGAGTCATGCCCAGTGATGCCCGAGCACCTTCAGTCAGAGGGGTCCGACAAATTTTTTTTCTTTTGGGGGTCAGAGGGGGTATTTCAATTTTCAAAACCTCGACAGATCCAGTGCTTGTCCATAGACGTAATGTTAAAGAAAATTTTCAGCTCGAGGGGGGGGGGGAGGAGCAAAAAAGTCCATTTTTCCAGACCAAACGGAGGGGGGGCTTGTCGACAAAAATTTCAGGAGGGTATTTTGGCTATACCCACTTTGGGCATCACTGACAATGACTAAATTAGTCACAATGGAATTTATTCGGGATACAAATTTATTATCAAAAGATAAAAAAATGAATTTGTTTTATAAAATTAAACAATTATTTAAAAAAGTGTAAATCGATTCAATCGATTAGAAATAGTTTCAAAACTTTTGAATTCCAGAGAAAAGTTGTTTTACGTTATGTTTGAATGATTTTGACTCACATTTGGCTTCAAATGTAAACAAAACGGTTTCAAACTTTTTTTACTTTTAGACAAACTATTGATTAAATGTGTTTTTGGCTATAATTTGACATTTTATGAACTATTCACAGCTTTATTCACTTAATGTTTGTCTTCAGCCGTATTTCAATGAACAATGTCTTCAGAATTGGAAGAATTCAAACAAATGGATGACACAGAAGTAGAAGAAGTGATGAGAGAACTGAAATTTTTGAGAACCAATAATGAGATAATGAAGAAAATGTTGGTCACAATTGAGACAATCAATGATCTGTTGAGGAATAAATCGATTGACTGTCACTGCAAACAATCGGTGGACACAAAAGTGAAGACAAAACTAAGTGTTTTGAACCAAAAATATGTTGATCTCAAAAATAGTCTGGACTTTAAATCTGACCACAAATTGAGAGATAATCTGATTGTCATTAAGAGTAACGAATCAACAAAACCAGTGAATGAGTCGTTTGAAGAACAAAGTGTTGACATTCAGAATGTCTTCAGTGATAACCAATTTGTTGACGAAAACAATGAAATTATTGAGGAATCGATTGACGATAATAATCAAGATTTTGATAATTCTGAAGAGGATTGTAATCAATCAGATGGTAGTCCACCAAAAGGAGTGGAAGATATTAGGACACTATTGGAAGACATGGAGGAAGAGGAGGTCGAGTACTGCTGTGAGTTCCCGGACTCCAAAACTGGTATTCTGTGCCAAAAGAAGTTCACGACTCGGGAAACGCTTTTGAAGCACGTGTTGGGGCACTCCGGTCAGAAGCCATGGTTTTGTGAACACTCCGATTGTGAATATCGAGCAGTTTTAAGGAGTCATTTGATTGGACACATCCGTAAGAGTCATACCGCCCGCCATCAGTTCCCCTGTGATTGGTATTCACTCCTTTCCAACAAAAAGATTGAAAACTAATTAAAATGATTTGACTTTGATTTGAGGCCCGGCTGTGACTTCAGAGGTCCCTCTCGTTATAATGTGAGACGACATAAGATAATTCACACCAATGAGAAGCCCTACAAATGTGATTGGCCCGGGTGTGAGTTCCGGTCCCCAAACAACAAAATCGCTGAACACAAACGAATTCACACCGGTTTGGGAAAACCCTTTCTTTAGTTCAATTAATTGATTGCTATTATAGGAGAAAAGCCATATCTGTGCGCTTGGGTTGGATGTGAGGCGCGATTTAGCCGATCGTTCACTTTGAGGAACCACTTGAGGACTCACACCGGAGAGAAGCCCTTCAAATGTGATTATCCCGACTGTCACTACAGTTCCAGACAACAAACGCCGTAAGTCTTGTCTCTTATCTCAAATATTTTAAATAAATTCAAATAATTTATGAATAGTTTGGCGACACATAAACGAAAGCATCACAATTGGTCCAAACAATCTTCAGAAGAGGTAGTCTTCAGCGATAACATCGTTTCTACCGATGAATCGTCTCTTATTCAATAAGACAATTGTTGTCAGTCTTATGGTTAGACTCAACCCTTTTACCAATTGTAAAATAACTTCAATTTTAGTTTTATAGTGAGTTAACACTAATTAAAATAACCACCAGAATGAGCATGCTCATTCTTTTGTAATTAATTGATAATCAATTTTATTTCAAATTTTAATTTATATGAAAAACAATTGAAAAAAGTTATGAATTGAAAATTCAGAGCAAATGTTAATTAATTTCTAATAAAAACTATTTTTTGTTTTTCTTTTTCTTCTGATTGTTTTGATTAACGGTTTGTTGTGTTTGTGAAGTGTTTTGAGTGACGTTAGTCTTGGATCTGGTCTTCAGTTTGGGAATCAATTTCGAGATGTGTTTCAAGACTTGTTTCTTGTGATCGAAACCATTTTTGGAAATCGTTTCCTGAGTTTTAGGGTTAGAAATAAGAGAATACTTGACGTAACCCCTGTTGGCCGCCGACTCTTTGTCCAGTTCTCGGGAATAGCATTTGTTGGGCTCATAGACCACTTGGAAGCAGTCAATCGATTCCAAAACGTCTTTGATCTCAGAGCACTTCGGGTCTGATATACATTCAGACTTTGGTAGCCGTCGGCCCATATATAGCGTCAAATTACTGTTAATGTATTGCGGATATATTATACGCCATTTTGGAGCACTTCCTTCACCGCCGACCAGTTGTTTGTTTGTCATTTTGTGGTAAATATCATAAAACAAAACAATTTAAAGCCTTTTACACGAGTTTTAGTTCAGATGTTTTGATGATTTGTCGTTCAGTTCAACGCAAATGCAAACAAAACTCAACTGAAATGAGCGCCAAATTTGAATCAAATCTATTCGGCCTTAATTTGGATAACCTTTATATTCGAGGATATCCAGGGTTTTCGTGTTTTGTTTTTGGGGAAAAGCTATCAATTTATTCGAATACAAATATCTGTATAATGAGATAATTGATCAAGCTTCTTATTTGATTCAATTCGATTTCACATTAAATGGTATAAATTGATTTGTTGACCAATTTATAAGAAAACAAATTTTAATTAATGTTTTGTTTGATTTCTAATTCAAATTACAATCAAATTGGGTTTTACTCAGTTTTAGTGATATATAAACCATATACTTAAGATCAGTTGAAACATTGTTTGATCTAGGTGCAATTGTATTTAACTATAGATCCAGGATAAACTATACAAATTCTAGGGGATTCAAATTAATTCCTCAATCTCTATAAATGATTGAGAGACTATTTGTCTCTCCTTCTCTCCCTCCCTCTCTCTTCTCTCTCTTTTTTCTCCCCCTCTCTTTTTCCTTCTCTCTTTTCTCTTTTCTCCCCCTTTCTCTTTTTCATTCTCTCTTTTCTCTCTCTCTTTTCTCCCCTCTCTCTTTTTCTTTCTCTCTTTTCTCTTTTTCCTTCTCTCTTCTCTCTCTCTCTTTTCTCCCCCTGTCTCTTTTTCCTTCTCTCTTCTCTCTCTTTTCTCCCCCTGTCTCTTTTTCCTTCTCTCTTCTCTCTTTTTCCTTTTCTCTTTCTCTGAAAAAGAGTGACGGGAGAGAGACTCGAACTCACAGCTCTCGAGTCTGAAGGCGCGCACTCTAGAGCTGCGCCAGTGTCGGCCCCCTTTCCCCCTTTGGCTTATTTTTGTTAGAATAAATGTTAAAACATTTAAGCATTTAATTTTAATTAAATTTTGTTTTTATTTTTAATATTTTCATCAATAGATTGATGACCTAATAGAGTAGTAAATCACTAAATATCCGAAACCAAACATTTTATAATAAAATATGTTTTCTATTAATGTATAGAAAAGAATAGTTGGAAATGTTTATAGAGTTGTCTTAAGAATCAATCGATAAAATTGATCCCAAAATTGTTGTTATATTTGAGAGAAACAGCATTTGATTGGGAACTCAACAAAACAGAAACCCTTAACGACAACAAAAATGAATTCCTTTTTTAGAAATAACTCAGTTTTGAAAAAATTATTTAAAAGTAATTCAATTGAAGTGGAAAACGAAGAAATCAATGGAACCAAAGTTGGAACCGATGGAAGTGTTTGTTGCAGAATATGTAACCTAAAGGATAATAACCAATTGTTGTATAATCCGTGTTCATGTGTGGGTCAGTCCTCTTTCATTCATCGCAAGTGTTTGTCTGTATGGTTCCAAAAGGCTCGCTATGATGTCCTGTGCTGTGAATGTAAGGCACGATATGTTCGCATCAAATATCGACAGAATTCAAGTTTTATGGTTTGGCTGAACGAAGAGCCCAAAGTTAAACGTCATGTGATAATCGGGGCCATAGCCTTCCCCCTCATATTCGCAATGGTTCTCTTTGGCTGCATAAAGGCTGCGATGGCAGACACCGGACACATATTCAAAGTCCTGTTCGTCCCAACCATGGCTTTTGGGATTCTTTCTCTCTGGAAGTTCGTCGGATCTCTTGCTCTGGTTCTCAAAGAATATAATGAGTGGAAAACCTCTCGACTCAACACTAAATGCAATTTAAAGCACAAAACGGAGAAAAAGGACTGAAAACTCGTAAAGTGTTGGAAATGTTTATTGAAAATAAATTGATCTCACATTTGGGTTATAATACGGATTTCAAACTTCGAAATCAATTACAAAATTAGTTCACATTTAAAGGCTTCACATAAATGCCAAACAAATAATTAGATAAAAAGCTCTTATTTATCACTTAATAAACTTAATGTGTGTTTAATTACGATAATTACGATAAAAGCGCAACAATTTGTTTCTTCACAAATGGGAGCAATAATGGCATCGTTTGTCATAATGTCGAAAATTAATTGAATTTTTGAATCTTAAAATTGTTTTAAAACAAAAAACATATTAAAAATCGTTTTTTAAATAAATCTCTTTAAGAGAATATACGAGAGATGTACTTAAAGTTGTGCCTTGGTGAACTCCAAATCCTTGTTTGACATCAGGTTATGCTTTTCGCAAACGTCTATAATCTGTTGTCTGACATAACCCGAGAACTTTTGTTGCATAAAGTTTTTATTAAAACGTCTCAAATAATGGGAATTCCTATCATAGGAGCAGCCGATTGGTATACGGAACAGACCCAATGACTCTGTAGGGAAGTCCCGCGCGTTTGTATGACTTTTCTCTAGATTTTCGGCCTCTGAAAGGGTTATCTCTTTTGCGAAAAAATGTGATACAAATGGATGCGATTTGTTGTAAAATGAATAGAAATAGTGATCGACTCCAATGGGTTCACAATAATTAATTTCTTCTTTCACTTCTCGCTGTAACGCATCGATTATGGACTCAATGCAAGTGATATCTTCATCGACAACACCTCCTGGAAAACCCAATAAGCCATCAAATCTGAGCTGAAGAAAAGCATATGATATGTGATAGTCTTGTGGAGCAGATGTGCGGAACCATAGCATACAATGAGCGACATGTGTTTCATCTCTATATTTGGTCAGAGCGTCGGGAAGTGTTATTTGGACCCAATCGCTACCATTCTCTTCGAAGAACTTCTTTGAATTCATTCTTTCAAAACTGTTTTTTAAACAATTTATGAGACTTTTACTCATCAGAAACGTCTTTCATCTGTTTGTTAACCAAAAGAAAAGTTAAGTTTTTGTCAAAAGAAAAAAATATATAATTAAATAAATGTTTTCGTCATTGAATGTAAAGATCGATATTATGATAATTTGGGTGAAGACTGAGAAAGAGTGGACTCAACTCAACTCATTACAAAACATCACTAAAACTAATTTATTTTAACGACTAATGGTTTTCCAATATTTTCTGATTATATTAAAAAGAAGGACTCCTTATGAGAAATACCTTCTGTCGAGGCCTCCCTTCAAATGAATTTTCAGGCTTGACGTCAAATAACTGCTTATTTATATAATTTTGAAGAGTGTTCCTAGCTCAAACTGATTATAAGCAAAAATTTAAAGGTGATATTCACTAATTGAGTTAATTATATAAATTATACACTTATTTAAAAATATATATATTGAAAAAATAATTTTCACCAATTCTTTCCTTACATTAGAGGAAAAAACAATAGAAATGAATGAATGAACAAAAAGTGAGATTCGAATAGAAATATACAACTCTTGCAGTCATTTGATTTGAAAATTTATTAAACCAATGATTAGTCAAAAAAACATTAATTAATAAAAATATTTTATTCAAAAACAATTTTCATGCAATGAATTCAGCGCTAAATTAGAAGAGAATTAATAACAAAATTGCGAAAAATAATGAAATATTTATTTTAGATAACAAATCATACGACTTGTCATATAAATGATTTGTGTGCAACAGTTGCTTGCTTATAATAGCTATTAGTTTATCACCAAAATTAAATACCAAATGAAAGAATTACTTGCATTTTATAAATCCTTCTCATTTGAAATGACTTACACTCGTAATCTGTTGAGAATTGCAAACAATTTGAGTTAATTTAGACTTCAATTGATTTGGCCTTTGAATAGATTTTTGGAAATGCATTCAATTCACTAATAAATTACTTTTATTTTGGAAAATAGATTAATAGATAATAAGACCGAATGTCGTCGACAGTCGTTCATAAACTATGTTTTGTCACCAATTGGTGACTAAAATAACAATTTCTCACATTCTTTAACATAATTTAAGTAATTTGAAAGAAATAACAAAAATTTTTGATGGCTGTGCGGAGGAGTCACTCCATTCCAGTAAACAGAATTCACTGTTTGCGCTACTCTTTAAAATTGAGGCAAATGTTTGACCATGCTCATTACACCTTTGATCTCATTTTATAAGACTATATGAATCATAATTTATTTAATATGAAAATTGAGTGAAAATATTATCACTGATTAAGATATTAAATGTTTGACTAAACAATGTTTGAGATAAAAGTCAAACGACTGTCAAATGAGTGGCCAATCAATCAGAGAATGAAAGGAATTATTGCTTTCCTTCCTTTCGGGTAAATCTCTCGGAATGTCTTCAGATACCAATTATGAGACAATAGGGCAGCGATTGTCTGATTGACTAAAACCCAAACCAAGAGAACTGACCACAAAGTGTTAAACCGACTGATAATCCAAATCATTGAATAGATTAGGATTTCTGTGAAATAGTTTGGACACGAAATGTATTCGAAGAGTTGACCGCTGGGTATGAAATGGTTATAACTGACCACTTGTTTACCACTTCGGGTCCGCTTTACTCTTAGTTTAGATAAAATCAGATGAGAATTAAACTGAAGGCCAGAGAAGAGTAGAAATGCGGTAAAAGATAAATAAATTGGTGTCATATTTGCCTCTTTGTTGACATCAGGATTGGAATCAATTGAATCGATTAAAGCGAATCCAGAACTCGTATAAAATGCAAAACCGATTAAGTAATGAAATAAATTGATTTTAGACTTTGAAAAGACACAAATGTTTCGGTTTTCATATAATCGACGATTGAATTGAATCAGAAGTGAAATAATTAGCAAAACATTGCTTTTAGTCAACAATTTGTTGTAATTGATGTCAACCTTTCGGCCGTTGATTATCACCAATAAATCACTCGTCAGTTGATTGCATTGATTGTTGTCATCAGACGTTTGGAAGCAATTAGTGGTAAACAAGAAAGTGATGATCAATAAGTGGTAAATACTCGCAAATATGTAAAAGTGAGTGAAGAAACTCTTCGGGACTTCAAAATAATTTCTAAAAAATCGGTCAAAAACGGTCTCATTTTTGTCCTCATCTTTGTGTTCAACTAATTTCCCGAATTTCACTAAATTGGTGAACAATTTGGGCACAAATTTAGAGAAACTGTTGGTAATTATGCCGGATATGAGTACTCCGGTGGTCGACAAACACCAAAACAATATCAATAAACTTATCATTTCATTCACTCTTCACTTAATTCAGTTCAAAATAATAACAAAGTTTTCAAAACACATTGAAATGAGCTTGGTAAACTCAACATGTTTAACACATCTTAACATTGGTGATTGCAATTTATTTGATTTGATAGAAGCCCAAGGTAACTATCAAAGAGTCTAAATGAGCTCAATTATTGGTCCATTGAGTGAATGAAGTCGAATAATCGATTTTATCTTCTCAATAGATTTATTGTTAAGTATTGTTAAGGTGTTTGAGTTTAACTCAAGGATACTGGCAGCCAAT
>JAQGBD010001573.1:0-14938 GCA_034698165.1 Punctoribates punctum | reverse complement strand
GTTCACACATTGTTTGTCATCAAATCAATTCTCATTACTTTCTTTACGTTTACTCACATTTTATAGAATTTCGCTCAAAGTATCTCATATTCAACTCTTTAATTAATATTAGGGATGAGCTACATTTCAAACAGTTCTTGGGTCATTGGAAAGGTGCCAACGGACTTTGATCTGGGGGTCGGGGTGGGGGTGGAGCTCACAAGTTTTGTTTTAATTCAAATAAATTGATTTTTATTTTGATAAATAATTAAAATATTATTTCAATTAAGGACTTCTTATATTCCTTTTTAATATTGCATTCATTTATATGAAGGCAAAGGAATTGCAAATTGCAGTCTATGGAATATTTTTATGATGATCATGTTAAATGCGTTTATTCAGGCAAATTGCTTAAAACTTAGTTAGTGTTGATTAATCTAGCTAACTCACAATATATTTGACAACTGGGATATAATTATACAAACGCTTAATGAATAAAAGAATCAAAGCTTTAAGTTATATAAAATAAGTCTGTTTTGACATAAGTTTGTTGTGAGGATGAGATGTACTCACTTGTGGCCAATGGGTTACAGCGCTGACAACCAAACCACAAATACAATTCAATGTTCACTAATTCTCGGTATTTAATAATTTAATTAGTATTTAAAAATAGTCTCCAATTGAATAAAAAGAGATTTATTTTTTAATTTAATCAAACACTCAATAGTTGTGTATCTCATAAACTAAGAACGATATCATCTATAGTACATCGAAAGGTAAAAATTGTGCGAAAGTCTAACCTCTCATTGGTTTACCTGCACTCCCACACAACGTCCACACAAGTCAAGCCCAACGCAAACACTCAACACTTTTTTACAGACCAACTATGGGTTAATATAACAGCACTTCTATCTGGCGATTGAAGTCTTTACTCCTTCTTTAACGGCAGTGAATAAAATCAATTTCTTTGTTCAACCTTCTGATCAGAGATGCAGTCTTTGGTCAGACCTATAATCAAAATTGTGATCCATGCACTTTTCTGTGTAGAAAAAGAACAAAAAGTGCATCTAGGCTAAACCTTGGTTGAACCCGAGACAAATTGATTCAGCTCTCTTAGAAAAATGATAACAAAATTTTTAATTAATTCAATATTTATTTTCAAATAAAGAAATACATATTAATTGAATACTTATTAAAGCAATTTTAATCAACTTTTAATCAAAAATTAGCGATAATTGAGAAAACATTGATTTGAAACAAAGGATAGACCAATAAATCAACGGCGACCGCCGATTGCTTGTCTGGCGAGTCGGTCGGCCTCAACATTTCCGGGGTTTCCCTTATGTGCCTCCACTTTAACCTAATAAACAAATATAAAGCATAAAAACTTTTTGTAAAGAATGTCTGTAAATACGAACCCATTGGATATCCATTCCTTCCGATTCGGCCAAATATTGGAGAAACTCTTCTTTATTGATGACCGGTGATCCGTCATTTGTCTTCCATCCATTTTTGATCCATTTCTTGATCCAATCAGTGACAGAGTTAATAAGGAAACCACTGTCCGTATGTATGCGAACGTAGTAATAACCCAATTGTTTGGCCTTTTGTAATGCCCTGACCACTGCCATTATCTCCGCCCTATTGTTTGTTGGACGGCCAGAAAGTCGTTCACTTAAATCGTGTTGTGGAAAGTCGGGAAAATGGACACCAATGCCCATTTCAGCGCCTCCACGACCGTTGTTAGAACAGGCACCGTCAGTAAATATGTCCAATCTTGACATCTTTCGATTAGAAAGTTGTCCAACAATTTGACTAAAGAACCAAATTTGAAGAGAGGTGTGAAACGAGTGTTTGTTTGAAGCGAAATGAATATAAACTGTCCTCGAAATGGGTTTATATACACCACAAATGAGTTATAGGTTTAAAAAAAGTTGAAAATATTCAAATTGGAGTCACATTTCTTATGCGATATTTCAATATTTCAATGATTACAGTTATGGTCAGTCCTCTCAATCCCTCTCAAGCCCTCTCGATTCAGTTCAGTGACAAACGTTAAAATTAAGAAAGTCAGCAAGTTCACTCTTTCAATATATAGAAAGCCAGATAGATAAACTGGATAGTCATAAAGTAGAAGATAATGTTTCAAATTGTTATTCACTTCCCTGAGAGGACTGGACTCCAGTCACTCGAGTTTTGTCTCTGTTCTCAATTAAAAGTTTAAAACCCTTACAAAGATCAGCCTTTTATCTAATTTTGCATTAATAACATTATTAACAATATTTTGTGATTTATCTCTATATTTTTTTAATGATATAATCCAGGTATTTTGTTATGCCAGAATATTTAATCGAGAAGATAAGCAAGTAAATAGAAGGAAAAAGTTAATTGCCTTGTTCAGATTGCATCACAGATTGGATCAAGAGGTGAATAAGTTCTAAAATCTATCCATAGCTGATGTCAAGCATTAAAGTCAATGATTTTGGGATCAAATAAGGAATTCAATGAAAGGGTTTTCTATGAGTGAGCCGTCATTTGTGGCACTTTTAAGTCAAGTCTGGAATCGCGTCAAAAGTAAACATTGTTTTGGTTTCTGATTATAATTGCGTTCAAGACTTGAGTCAAGTGTTGACTATTTTTAGTCAAATCTATAATTAAAGGCTTAATGACTAATATGCGGTCAAAAACTCTTTCTATTTAATCAGTGCTTTAATTATCATTAATCCAACGATGAAGCGAATGAAGAAATTATGGATCAATTACTTGAATAGTTCGCCCACTGATTCAGATGTAAGTGAAATCCAATTTACGGTCGGTTTAAGTGATAATTGAATTTGTTTTGTCTTCTCTTCGTTTGACAATCGATAGGAAAAGGAAAAGAAATTGAATCGATTTCTGGATCACTGTATTGAGAAGAGTGTCACCACTTCTCTGATTGACTGCGAATCCAATCAGTTATCTGTAATCGTAAGCATCGGAAACATTTTGATCAACAAATTCATGAGTGATGTCCACAATGTGTGCTCTCATTTGAAACAATCGGACGACTCTTCGGGGGCTGTCGTCGACTATTTGAGTCAAGGGATCGGTTCTAAACTGATTCAAGTGATTCACGCACTCAACGAAAACCAGTGTCTTCTCTATAACTGTGAATTGTCTTATCTTTTGGTTCATTTGCTCCCGATTTTGGTCAACGAAAAGCGATTAACTGATTCGGTATCGCATATGAAACCCATTGAATTTCAAACCGTCCGCACTATAAATGACTGCTTTTTGACCTTAACTTCAATTCAATTGAAGCATAAGTTTAATGAATGTCTTTCGCCGGCAAGAGTCAGGTCATGGGTTAAGTCAAAAAAATCTGTGGATCGGTTCCACTGTTCACTGAATCAAATGCTTTCAGACAGCGATGACTCAGAAATCAAATTATATAACATTCACGTGAATAAGACTCCACTCATCTCTATCTCGGATCTAAACAACGACCAAAACATCTCATCTTTTGATTCAAACGATGAGACGAAGGATACCATCGATGGCAGCCAACTATCGGAAGAAACCGATTCTGAATCAGTGCCTAAACCGACTCCAATCGAATTGTTTTCAATGATCGTCGAAATACTGACTGAATATGCAATCTATGAACAATTGTTTCTCAAAGAAGACAACGACACAGTCCTCTACGGTCTGGTTCCCCGGGTTTCCTATTATATAACTGAAGAGTTAAGTGTTTCTATCGTTTATTTATTTAAATTAATTGATGAGAAAAACATTGATTTATTGATTCCTGTTATGAGAAAAGTAAAAAACTTGGTTTTTATCTCCTGTTGTACTCTGAGTCGAACCCCTTCTGGCGTCAAATTGTTTGATACGATCAGAGTATCAGAACTTATGATTGAAATAATGGAATATTTATGGACAGTACGTCATATTGAGGCCAACCGTGAAATCAGTGATATATTTAGTGGTGTTTTATTGCTTATGACAAGTGTTTGTCAATACCTAAACCACACCAAAGAATACGCTATTGTTTTAAAAATGATTAGATTATTCACGAGTCAGAGCGCACATCATATCCTCCAATCGATTACATCAAATGCCAACCAATTGTCTGATATGGAGTCAACAGTCTGTGCACTCAAACAATTGATAGGAGCTCTTCAAAGAGCAAAACTACTATACGTTCACCGAACCAATTGTACGCGAAAAAGGCACTCCAAATGTGACTTAAGGCCATCGCTCAGTCATCACAACAACATATTAGGCACTCAGGTATCCCACAGCACATCAAACAGACTTCCCTTTTGCTGCATATCTTCTGTCTATAACTTATTGGTTTCGATTGCATTCAACACTAAATACGAATCAATTCAAGTGTTTGTCATTCAAAGCCTGACTTCGATTATTACCTGTTGTTGTGATTTCAGTAATGTTTGCAATACTTTATTGAAGTTTTACATCAAAACCGAGTCAGTGCTCATCAAAAAAGATATTTTTAAGATTATCGAAAACAATACACGCAATCAGAAGGATCGCCAGTTCTGTCAATTGTGTCAAAACAGGTCTAATTCACAAACAAATGGCTTCAGAGAGTCGTCAGTCAGTGATGGCTATAGCGAGGGTTATATCACAGATAACACACATTCTTTAAACCAAACAACGAGTCAACAGTTTTCCACTCAATACAAACTTTTGTTGAACAGTTCTGATGAGAGCACCCGACGACTGGTATCCAAACATCTCTTAAATTTAATGAATTATTGCAATGAGAGCACGAAATGCACTCTCTTTCAGTCGGTAATAATGCCCTCTTTCTTCGCCAAAGAGACACCGCCTGATGTGATGCAACTCTTACTACAAATGATGACCTCTTCGGCCAAAGACTCGAATGTCGTCAAAATGTTTGTCGGTTCGGGCGGTCTCTCAATTTTGGGCCAATTGTTGAGAGACAAGGATTACTGTTTGCTCGCCATTAATGTTCTGGAAGTGCTTGTTATCAACGAAATTGAAAATCACTTAAATATCAATCAAAGCGATATTGGTTTGGATGAGAACTACAGCTCTTTATCAACGTTTGTCGCTATTATTTGTGAGGACACAGATAAGTGTATTTCCCTAATCAGGCGTTTGTTTGTCGACAACACTATTAATAGTCTCGACTCAAGTCTCGATTCAATCGATGAGACAATTGATTACGAATTTAGTTCACCAAAACTGATGGAACGCTTGCAATACGTCTCCAACTTGTGGTATATTAACCTCCAATTAGTGAGCATTTCATCCAAATATTGTCAGTTGATATCAGATCCAGAGCTCCGTCTCATTGACTCGATTTACAACTTTTTCCTCATTTCGTTCGAACTTTTGGTTAAACAAATCGATCGCTTCTTTCGAAACGAAGAGTCACTGCAATGGACGACAACTTTAATTAATTTAATTGAGTTATTACTTCCCGTTTGTCTCCATTTGTCGCCATTTAAAGTGTCAAACAAAGAACTAATGGTTGACAACAATCAAATAATGTCTGCAATAATGCATCAAATCAGTGAACTCCAAGACTATACCTATAAGGGAGAGAACAACCCTTTAATACAAACTCTGAATATGTTAGTCAACTGTTCTCTAAACATATCTCAGGTCTCAACGAATATATTCTCACAAATCGGCAAAAATAAAATCAAATACTTTTCAAAACAGTTATCTTTCGATCTGTCAAAAGACTCGACAGAAGAAGAAGACAACTGTTGTGATAGTGGTTATGACGCAGACATTGAAAGTATGGAGACTTCTAGCAGTTTATTGGATTTGATGACTGCGCCCAAACCCAGTGCCAGATCGGGGCGAGACTTACCCCGTTTTAAATATTCACAATTATGTCGAATTGTTATTCAATTTCTCAGTTCTCATAACAATTGGTTTACAGACGAAACTAATGTCACAAATGTCTCACAAATTATCCAAAAACTCATCAAATATTGTAAAGAAAATACAGAAAATCTTCAGATTCTGTATGAAATCGATTTGATTTCTTTACTCCTTAACGGCTTTAACTCTGTTTTGAAAAAAGGAGGCAAAGAGTGGCGATCTTTGCAGACATCGATTCTGGAACTAATCGTCCAAATATCTCACTTCAAGATCAGTGCCGTTGAGTTAAAACTATTTCTCCAGTTATTCAAAGAGAGTGAAACTCAATTAGATTTATGTCTCAATGGTTTACATGAGATTCTGTGCAGCAGAACCGCAAAACAGAATATGCGTCCACTCTATTGCTTCTCATTTCCAACCGAACCAATTCTGGTCTCATCTCTCAATAAAGACAATCCTCTGTTTTCTTCATTTGCAGCACAGATTAGACACTCAATCGTCTACGACTCCGAGACATTACCCAATCATATGAGTTGGAGCTCAGCCGCAGCGGTACTGCCCTTCCCTAAAGTCAACCAAATTTTCCAGACATCGAATAAAAGTTTTTCTATTGTTTTGTGGGTTTATTTCGACAAAAATTCTGTTTTCAAATCATCAGAAAATCACTCAACGGTTAACTCTAAAGCCAACAAAAGTTCTGTTAATCGAAGTCTAGAATCAAGAGTTCACTTGACTTCCGTTGCCTTCGACGACACGACAATTGAAATCTGGTTTGACTTCCATTTGACTCAATTTGTTTACAGAGTTTGTCGTCTTATTAACGGAAAAAATGTCATTTACTCAGAAGATAGTCAGCCAAATATCGGCGATCTTTTAGGAAAGTGGCGTCTCTTGCGGTTCAACTTCAAAGAGCAGTACATCAAGAGATCCTCTTCACAGCTCTCCATAACACATAGTATTGACGGCATTAGAGAACAAACAGTTGAACTCAACTTTTCAAATGCGATCCCAAAACATCCGCAATCGATGAACATTTTGTTGGGAACGGTTCACAACACCAGCTTTCAGTGGAAGTGCGCAAACTTTATGCTCTTCAGGGATGTCATACCTCTGGAGTTAACGCTTTACTTATTCTGTTTAGGATCTGATTTCTCAAACTTTGTCGACTGTAAATTCACAGACAGACAGCGGTCGCCACTTATTCTTCCCAAATGTCTGACGGATTCAAATTTCGTGGACATTATGACCACTTTTTACGAATTATCCAAATCCGACAAAAACTACAATTTAGAGGAAAATATTCTAATTGTTTACAAACCCTCGAAAAGCGAACAGTTTTTGGTTTATCCGAAACAAATGGCAAACCACTCATATCTTCCAAACTTATCGAAGATATCTTCCATTAGATTCAAACCACACTTCATATCCACTCAAAGTGGTTACGACTTCGACATAACAGAACACAAAGTCCTGCAATTCGGACAAATGAGTGCTCAGTTCTATTATGGCGTTCATAAAGCAGTTTTCGACGCCGGAGGGATCGGAATATTCATGTTTTTGTTGGCGCACACCATCGATACCACAAACGATGAGAAAATGCAATCAAAAGCTCTCGAAATTCTACTCAAAGTATTTGACTCACACCTACAGCACAGGGATATGTTTATCAACCAATATAAAGGCCTTTCACTCATCAGCCAACTGTTGGAAAGCCCTAAAGCCTGTGTTTCCAATTCAATGCTCAGAATATTCTTTCAGTTTTCAATCAGTAGCTGTGAATCGGACGCAATAATCACTTCCAGTGAATGCATCTCAAGTGTGATCAGTTCGTGGAAAGCCTGGCACCGGAGCCCCCATACAATCAAACTGTTCTATCAGACGCTTCTGTCGTTAATATGGCCGTCAAATCCTTACCGAAGTTTCAATATTTTCCAAATGAAAAGAGCGAATGCTTTCGAATCAATTATATTCATAATCCAAGAGATGTATATTCAGTTAATTCATAGAAAAGAACTCCATTTGACAAAAGACTCGTTAGTATTGCTCCTCAAAGTGATCAGGATATTGATCGGCAGTCCCCCTGACATCTCCCTATTGAGTGAACTCTTCGATTGTGTGCTACTTCTCCATAAGGCAGAGTCCGCTTACGTCAGTCAATCGAGAAATTCGTTTTACTATTTATTTCCCTCCATTTGGAACATCGATATGGAGTTGGGTTCCGGAAGAACCAGTTCTTTGGACGTCGAGAATATCGATGTCGAGGAGTGGGAAATCATATCAGAGGATGAAATCTCGTTGACTGAAGACTTGGCCGACGACTGTGTCGACCAAACCATTGCCGGACTCTTGTCTTTGATCGGCGATACCATCGAATCTTTGAGCGACGAAATGGTAGATAAAGTGGTCGGGAATATAATTAAATTGGATTTTCTCATAGTTTTGGCGAATAATAAATCATTCAAAGTGAGAGAGTCGGTAATGAATGTGCTCTACATATGTGTGAAACGGTGCAAATCTAACGAGACTTTCGCCACTTTCATCAAATCGAAGGGTTTCCACCTAATGTCCAATCAGTTGCATAGATATCCGGCGTCTCCTAAACTTCTTAACATCTGTTTTGCGCTTATAGTCGACGTCAAAGATTTGTCTGAATTTAGTTTAGAGGATAACTTTGAGCTGAAGAAGACGTTCACCGGATATGAATCGGATCTGTTTGTGCCGTTGTTTGCAATGCTTCCCAAAACAGTTTATGACATCCCTTTGAGTCATAACTCTCTGCAAACCTTTTACCGAATGATGTCTTCGATGAACACATCGTTTATGCGAGAGATTTACGAAAACGGTTTACTCGAGTGCTTAGCAAAGGTTTTAATTAATCACAACATTTATAAACAGAAGACAAATATCCATTCGATGGACACAATTGATGGCTATGAAGAAGATTTGATAAACGAAGACATTAACTCTATTTTGAGGGAATTTTCGTCACTCTTTTTCTTCACGACCGGCGCCAATAACCACCAAATATTTTGCACAGCACTCCATTTCTTTGCTGTACTCGAGAGGAAGACCGTATGCGGGAGCAGACAGATGTTCAGAGAGTGTCAAATCGCTTTACTTGAGTCAGCTTTCGATTGCATTCAATTCATTGCCGAAGAGACCAAAAATGTTGGCCACAAAAACACAAAACTATCCATAGGTTTGTCACAATTTTCTGTATTATTTGATGTTCTTATCAACGGTTTTGTGGATTAGGCGCCAACACCGCCGAACTCTTCTTCAATATGTTTGCTTTGCCCGAAGAGAACTACGAGAGCGCCTCCATTGCAGCCAATAACGAGAATTTGGACTCTTCTTCGTTCACGAGTTTTGATAATTGCGAACGACTTCGAAGTAATTCGACTAAAATACAACTTCACACCAAAGAAATCATCGAACGGTTCAAACACTTAATCATCAAATCAATTGATTTTATTCTATTCAGAGGTAAAAACTAATATCAATCACTTTCTCTGGTAATCAATAGAAAAGATTATATTTCACCAGATTTTTCCTCATTTTTCAATTTCCTACCCTTTTCTCCGCTCTTTCTCTAACTTTTAGAAGAAATTGAATGATTCCTCTTCTCATAACTGATTCACAACTAAAGCGTTTACACTAACGCTTAGATTTAAAGGACTCTCTGTCTCTGTCTGAGTGATTGTCATCGAAATAATGACCAAAACTAATGACAATTGTTTTCAACATTTAGGCGACGAATCGCTTCTGAATGAGAAAGAAAAGTATTTTTCTCGAAGTATTTTACACATTATGTCACAAATTATGGAATCCTATCATAACGAGGGGTCGCGAAACCGAAAGAAGAGTCTTTGGCACAACATTTTATGGCACTCCCGGCAAACTATTCAAAGCCAAATATCGCGACTCGTGTTATATCTGATATCTCCTCTTCAGTCTACAGAAGACAGACATTTCTGTATTCGTTTGATAACTCAATTCAATTGCTTTACTTTTCTCATCAAATCTGACGACAATTTTGGACATAATTTCAAAGCATTTCTCTTGGATTTAATGGACACTATTCTCGACAAAAACGAGACCAAAGAACTGCAGTCACTTATAAAAGTGATTGACTCTCATTTGAGCGCTTCTTGTGATCGACACTACAAAGAGTCGATCGGTAATTGGTTCCAACAGTTGTCTGAAATGCAAACCATTTATATTAAATCAATAGAATTGACGAAAGAGAAAGCGTTAAACAAAATGAAGACATTAAGCAAAAAAGTGATCGAAATGGCGATGTCTGTCACCAGAGCTGTCGTCGAAGCACAGAATAAAGAGCGTAAACAATATATTTATCTTTTGAAGAACGAGAGGACCAATAATTTCATTCACAAGAATATGTGGAAATCGATTGTCAATCAGTTGACGCATGAGATGGCTGTTTGGCATTTCCCCGACGCTTATCCCGGCTGCTGGTCACTCGACCCGATTGAAGCCCCGAATCGGATTCGGCGCAAAATGAAGCGCTGTTTTCTCAAAATCGATGACCGATTCTTCATTGATCCCAAAACTCATGAAAATAAGCGACAATTGCTTTCATTTATACTTAACTCGGATTCGTCGGACTCTTCGGCGGTTATCGACAGACTTCACGCCAACGAACGCATAACTTACACATCAAACGCATCGGTGATAACCCCCGACGAGGAGTTTCCCGGAGAAATCCTAATAAGTAATTCAAGTATTCATTTCATTAGTGAAGTGAAACAAAGCAACGAATTGTTTGCCGACAGTATTCTCACAAAAGTCCTCCCTTTCGATGAAATACAAGAAATACTCAAAAGACGATATCAGTTGCAAAACAACGCTTTGGAGATATTCCTCACAAATGGATTAAATTATTTGATTGGATTCGAGTCCAACTCAGAGAGGGATGAGTTTTATACTCAAATTATTGGCAAAAGTCTTCCCAATCTGTCGGAGAGCAAGAGTTTGGTGGCGTTGACCCAAATGTGGAGAGAGAGACAGCTCACGAACTTTGAATATTTGACTCATTTGAATAAAATAAGCGGAAGAACTTTCAACGATTTGATGCAATACCCGATATTTCCGGTGATTTTGGCCGACTATGTCAGCCAAGTGCTCGACATCAGAGACGCCGACTCTTTTAGAAACCTCTCCAAACCGATGGCAATCCAGAGGAAGGCCAGAGAAAAGTATTATATCGAACAATACAATTACCTCAAGACTGAGTACGAAAGGAATACTCAGAGCGGAGAGTATTTGATGGCCGCCACTACTGCGCCCTTTCATTATGGCGCCCACTATAGCAATAGCGGAACTGTTCTCCACTTCTTAGTGCGTTTACCGCCCTATACCCAGATGTTCCTAAACTACCAAGACAATAACTTCGACATTCCTGACCGTACTTTCCATTCAATGGCCACTTCTTGGAAACTGGCGACCAGTGAGTCGACCACTGATTTCAAAGAATTTATTCCCGAGTTTTTCTTTTTGCCCGAATTCCTCATAAATAACGAAAACTTTGATTTTGGTGTTCGTCAGAGCGGGGAACGGGTTAATGACGTGCAGTTACCCGCCTGGAGCCGAAACAACGCCCGACTCTTTGTCCTCATCAACAGACAGGCCCTCGAATCTAATCACGTGACGCAAAATCTTCATAAATGGATTGATTTGGTCTTCGGGTTCAAACAGACGGGAAAAGCGGCCGTCGAAGCAATCAATGTCTTCCATCCGTCCACTTATTACGGGACAGACGTCTCCAAAATCGAAGACCCTCTCAAACGAATGGCTATTCAGACAATGATTAAAACATTTGGTCAAATGCCTCGACAACTGTTCGCTGTTCCTCATCCAGTATTATCACAGGATGTTCTCTTACCCAATGAAAAGGACATTCCTATTGTCATGGGCGAAGTGTTAGGTCTCAAATGGGGCTCTTATGTGGGCTCACCTTCAGAATCCGATCCAATAGTTGTGTACAAAAAATGTTATTCTGTGCGAATCAGTCAGTTGATAGCACTGGCAACTAACGATGTCTTCGCAATGCCTCCAAAGTCTGCGCTTTTCCTCACATATAGTCGACAGAAAGGGGGAGCGCTTATAAACACTTCATATATCACTTCTGTGGCGCTATTTTTGTGGTCAAACCCCGACTCAGGCATCAAAATCAAATTGGATTCATCGACACTGGCCTTCACTAATGCCAACGTCCTGTTGGATGAGGTCTGTTGGGTGTCTTTTCCCTCTCTTTCATATAATTGTTTTAATTGACTTTTCTTTTTAGATAACAATTTGCAAATCTGTTCCTAATTATGAGGTTTTGCTTATCGGTTATGCCTCGGGTTCTATAAGTGCTTATGTGTTGGCACAGCCTCTAAAGGTTTGTCCAAATATTTTGCGATTTGTGTAAAATTTGATTTAATTTTGTCTTTGATTTCAGTCAAACGAAAAGATTGAACTGAAGAGACCGGAGACCACTCTTTACGGTCACTCGACTCCAATCAAATCGATAGCAATCAGTAAGTCGTTTACGATTGCAGTCACCGGAGATTTGAACGGCGTTTCCATTGTTTGGGATTTGAATTGTTTTTGTTACGTCCGAAGCCTTTCGAACCACAAATCGGGGATTGAATTGTTGGCCATAAGTGAGACTTTGGGTGACATCGTTTCCATCAGTCACTGCAATAATCAGATGTCGTCCTCTCTATTGGTTCACACAATAAATGGAGTTCTTGTCGGACAAATGGTTACCGACACTCAAATAACAGCCGTTTGCTACTCAACAGCGCCCGAAGGCCTCTCCGTTAACGTAATCGCCACGGCTTTCATCGACGGAAATATCAAACTATTGAGTTCTTGGGATTTGTCGCCCGTCCGCCAATTCAGAGCAGATATCGATCTTCCCATCAATTGGTTTGAATTTTTAATACAATTTCGACAAAAGTTTTAGATTTGTTTTCATTTTATAGTTTGAGTTATTCTAATGACAATCAACTCCTGTATGTCCTCTACTCTGACAACACAGTAATCGTTTGGGAAAACAGCGCTCACCGGAAGAGTTCCCGAAACGTAAACATAACTCTTCTCTGAAATGATTTTATTTTTAAAAAATGTAATATTTTTATAAAGAATTTATTAGTTATTAATATTTTTAAATACATTTAAATATTTCGAACAATTATTTAAAGTCCGCATAAAATGTGATAAAAATCTGTAAAAAATGTTTTATTCAAATAAAATGAGTTTTCAATCGCTTTCCATCTCTGGTTCTTCGGGTTGAGTGTCAATCAGTTGTAACTCCCGGTTCTCATAGGCCCAGAATCCGGTTATGTCTATCAGAATATTGATTATTGTGTCCGACTGTCCGCTGCCACCAAACAATGTAATCAATAGTCAGTCAAAAAAACTAAATGAGTTTAATACCAGTCAATCAGATCCTCGAATGTGATTTTGTCGGGTGTTTGGGGCCGAACCATATCGAAAATCTCATTACAAACATCATCTGTGCTGAGAGGTTCCTGACCCTGGAGTCTCATGTGCTCCTGAATTGCCTAAATTGCCAATTAATTGGTGGGTCAGTGGTTGGCAGCGGGTAGTTATCGGTCAGCCATACCTTAAAGAAGTAATTAATGCAAAAGCGGTCGATATATCGCTGGTGTTTAATATCGAGAACAGAGAACAGAAAATATATAGACTGCGGTTCCTTCCGGTTCTCGACCGCCAGCACTATATCCACATAAGTCTTGAAATCCTATAAAAGTTAATTTAATGGAATTAAACGGAAGTCATTTGAAGGGAAGGCAATGACACTAAACACAAGACTAAAGACAAAACATTTCTCACAATTTCGTTGTCATAAGTAATACAAACGTCGAGTAATCTCTCGATGAAAGTGTTCGTCAGATTTCCATATCTGTCAGTCGATCAGACATTAGCATAGAATGAGATTCAAACGGGAAATGACTCACTTCATTAGCTCAGATTTGGAGAGCATTCCGTTGTGGTCTTCATCTAATCTAAACGTCAAAACTAATGGTTAACCCAATCAACAGATAAAAAGTAATTACTTTAAGTAAGAACTATAGAGACGCAGAGTATTGGTAGCGGAGAACCAATTGGCCTCTTCTCGGCTTTTGTTCAGTTCTTCATCGCGAAGCTATTCATAAAAAAAATTAATAAATAATTTCAAAGGAATGGCCAATACTTCGAGCAGATCGTCGAGAAAACCGGAGCTCAAAATGTCTAAAATTTTGATTTTGTTGTGTTTGTGTGGATCCAAAAAGAAGAAGAACTTCCGGACAGCGATACAGATATAAAACGGATGAAACGCTTTGTCCAAAGAATCCAACTTTTGATTCAAAGATAATTAAATCGATTCAATTGAATGCAATTTGTTTTACTTGAGTCAGAGTTGGAATCAATTCTTGGATATAGTTTTCCAAATCCTGAAACAAACCATTAGTTCAATAAAACCGGAAAAAGACTTTCAAAGGACGGACCGATTCCTTGAGAAATCCCTGTCCTGTGATGTCATACAAGGAAAGGGCGATTCGTGTCTGTCTTAACCATATTTTTCTCATAACGTAATTGAAAAAGTTTAAAATCGAAATCTTTCCGTTCGGGTCATTGTCCTGAAGTTTGGCGAAAACAATAGCTGTGAAGTACTCCCTATTCGGGGAAAGCCATCAATCGATTCAATGAATAATTAAGTGATTGGACACAAACTTTGCTTTAGAGTTGGGTTCAAGTAATCCACAAATCCTTTTAAACTCCAAATAATCGATTCTTTGCTGACAATTGTCTGCCGTCTGTGAAGAGGACTTCTCTAACAAAACCCATAATTGCTATCAATTTAGGAATAAAACAATTTTTAACCGATTATCGAGTTTTGAGATATAAATCAATTTGAATACAGAGCACTGCCGATCCTGTATACCACCATTGGTATGATTCTGCCGAAGATATGCCTCAAAGTCTAAAACAACAAACCCTCTGCCATAGACTTAATGTTAAAATCATTCCATTTGTATGCCTTCCAATCGTATATTTCTGCTGATTCTATAACTCA
>JAQGBD010001572.1:0-14939 GCA_034698165.1 Punctoribates punctum | reverse complement strand
ATATCGATAACGAGTATTCAGAATATGAGAAATCGTTAGACAAATGGTAGCAAAAAAAACTCACATTTTGTTTGAATTGTGTTTTAAATAAATATTAGTTTAGACCAAAAACTAAAATATAAATCCGTTTTAAACGAATCGAAATATATTTACAATAAATATAAAATTGATTTAATAATAATTTAAAATTGAATTTTTAAAAATATGACAATTATTTTGACAAATACTCGACGACTATTAGAGTGAGTAAAACGACTTTAACTCCAATTTGTTGTCTCAAAGACACAGAGATTTGTTGAATGAATGGGCGCTTAAAGAGACGGAAAACACGTCAATGGCTGACAAACAACGACTCCAAACGTTTGGCGCAAACTTCGTTCACAACTTTTATTAATATTTCTCACATCACAAGTCATTCATATGATATGAATCATATCTGACATTGAATTTGATGAGAAAATTACTCAACAAAATTGTCCTCATATTCTATCCTTCAGAAAATGTGACTAATTTGTGACGGGTTCGGGGCTCAAAGGGTTGAGCCGGAGTTTGTCACTAAAGGTTCGAGTACGCGGAGTTAGTCTAGAGAACTAAGTCCGCTGATTCTCGAGCAGTTATGCGGACTTTAGCTTTCAGCTGATCGGCCAAAGACCGGACGCTGTGTTTAAAGTAAGTCCACAGATACTGCTGATCACCGCATTTACACCACAGGATCCTACACCAAGTACGAGGCGCCTCTACTAAAGACCGATTCTCGTACTTGTCAAAGCTAAGCACTCACTCACTGGTAATCCGCAGAGTTTGGCACAAACACACACAAGAAAAAGGAACTACGGTTTTAGAACTTTAGAATACTTTTATTGAGTATATTTATACAGATATTAAGCATATATTTGAACATTAGTTAAGCATATATTTGAACATGAATTTAGAGTCAAAAGCAGAGTAAGGCCGTGCTTTTGATAGATAGCGGAGTTACAGCTTGTAACGGTTTGAGCGGTGTTTAGAACGATAATTAGGCATATTTAGAATTACATTCGGTTTTGTATAGAACGATAACAATTAATGATAATTAATTATGAATAAGACTTTTGGAATAAAATGCGCTAATTAGTAGAAATTGGGAGAAAAGGGTTAATTTCAGTTAAAATGATACTTATGTTTTGATTGTGCGGACTTAGTCTAAAAGTCACTAGATGTCGCTAATCTAAGTCCGTCACAAATTTATTCAGGAAATTCACCATGCTCACTTCCTCGTGGAATCTAAATGACAACTCTAACCATAATTTAAGTTTCAATCGGTTCTGGTTTTGTTAAACGTATATAACTCTCAACTATTATATAAGTTTGAAATTGATTTGAATTTATTGAAATTATTCTTAAATTCTTCAAATAAATCAATATATTTGGTTCGAGTGGTTCATTGAACTGCCATTGAAGACAGGGCTGAGTCGAACCATTCTAACACTTCCCGATGTATTGACTTTAAGGGTTAGGTTCTGACCACTGGTTAGTTTTGAGATGAGTCGGGAGTTGTCGAACAAATCGTAGACGTAATACAACGGCTCTGAACTCAGATTCGGTATTAGAGACGAAAGCGGTTCCGAAACCTATCGTAGAAAACAAAAATTATTATTCAATTATATCAAGTTTTAAATGTTTTATTTATTATTTATTAAAAATTTATAAAATATGAGGTAAAGCCCCTCCACTCCACTCTAAATACCAACTATTTGTCAGTTGTCATCTTCTCTAAAGTATATCACATCCCAAGAACACTTTAGAAAACTTTACAAGAGGAGAGTGTGTGTGTTAAAAAAGAGTATGAAAATGCTAAAAATAAAATGTTTTAAAAGGATAAAACTCAAGAACTTGAGACTGATTGGTGAGAGGAAGAAAAACTTGACCAAAATTGAGTCAAAATTAATTTATTTGAGATTTATAATTGTGATCTTGGTACTTTATAGTAATTTAAATAAGTTGACTTAAAGTTGACTAAACTATAAGACAATATGGATCTCAATATCCAAATGTAATAAAATCTTCAATATTTATATAAGTTATCGGAAATCAATTGTCGATTAAATACGAACTTTGAAACAAATATTGAAACCAACTTTTGATTGCGATTACGAGAAATACTCACAATAGCGGCCGTTCCCAAAGTTTTCCGATTCAAGTATACGATGGCATAAGTATGCACTCCATTCACGATAGGAGTGATTGGTTTAACCCAAACAGAAATCCCTTTATTCTACAAATCAGACAAAAAAAGAAATTAATTTAATTTCGATTAAATGACATAAAATGATAACCGAATAGACTCTTCTGCCCAATATTCCCAATTTGTCCTGGTTCACATTTATTACATCTTTATTCTGAAGTATGGCTTTATATTCTGTTCCAATTTGTCTCAAGTCGTTAGACATAAGAAGAGGAGCTGACCAGAGGGCCCAGAGAGCCATTTGAGCCTTACTTTGCTCATAACTCAGCCCAAAGTTTCCTGAGTTGAGAGTAAAAGTGAATAACAGATAAAGAAATAAACATTTGGCGATAGCAAAGTTTTTCTCACCGATTATCAACATATCCGGATCATTCCAAGCGCCGGGTCCTATATTTTGATAGGAAAAGTGATTTCGCAAACATTTTAGACAAAATACATAAAAATTGAGTTCAATATATTATTTGCTTGAATACAGACTCCACTTAAAGAGAAACACATAATTTAGTATATCCTGGGGTTTCACAAAACTATGGGCGAACATAAAATGTGAAAATTGACCTGTCTTGCCTGTGTCTTGCCTGTCCCAATCCTATTCCCATTCTTACATCACTTGATTATATACAAGAAGTTTCTGTTTTCTCAATTTATTCATTCGGTTAATTCATTTAGAAGAAAATTGTAAGGAGTTAGGAGACTTAGCTAGAAGCTATTGTAACGTATAGCTTACACAACTTTGATCAGTTAAAAAATAATTGAGAATTAAAGCATTTTATTTGAGACAGATACTTGCTAAAATCACAAATATTCATTGGTATTCATGTCTGCAAATGTCTGTAAGCTGCAATTTTTTTGCCAGGGCTGGGCTACCCTGACTTGTACCCTGGCCACATATTGAAAAGAATTTAATCAAGCTTTATATAAATTATTCAAATATTTGCATAAATGAAAAGCATTTTCTCTGAAAAATGTTTAATTCGATTAAAAGCTATAAATCTATGAAAGTATTACTGACAACAAAATTAAAGCCTCAGAGCTATTGTCGAAAAAAATATCTGAAAGTGAATTAAAGTTCAATAAACCAGAAATTAATTATTCATTCGATTAAATCCAATTAAAAAACGTCTGAAATGCTTATAGACTTTAAATGGCAGACAATTACAAGGTTATAAACGTGAATAAAATGAACAAGGTACATTCATTACATAAACATTAAACTTTTGCTAATGTTTGAAAAATTGTGGAATAGTAACTATTGGGAAAATTCTGGTATAAATGCACCGCAGAGGTAGTGCCGCAGAGGTAGTCCCTCTTCTGTAGTGCCGGTAATACATTTCGCAACTCCTGAAATATTTGGTCGAACCCTTCTTTTGGACATCACTGGTAATTAAGTTTCACTTTTCATCGGTATAACCAATTTCTACAGATTTCTGTATAACCCGTTCCCTCTGTTCTGTTAGTCATTAAAATGCTTTTACGATCGCTGAGGGCTATAAACAAGTTTTAAAATATTTGTATTGGAGTTGACGTTAAACTTAGACGTGAGCTGACTCTTCACTCTAATTATCGGAATCCTAGACTAGCCTTCGATCGGTTCGAATAAATAGATGAAATTCATATATACAGCAATGACTTTCAATTTCCAACCCTTCGGAGAATTACTTTGACTGACATTTGAAGGAAAGCCGAGTGTAGAGCAGTGTAGGGCCTGTGTATAGTATGGTAGGGCCCCCACCAAATTGTTTTAATGTCTTTTTAGTGACACTAGAATTTGTGTCTTAAACCCAACCGTAAAGAATTTAGTAATAAAAGAATAGTCTCTCATAAACTCTTCTATTAGTTTCTTATCTGATAATACTCTAAACCGATTGAACGGTAACTTTTCTGCCCCTGAGTTCCACTGACAACAGTTTTGTCAGATTTCGATAAAATCTTATATTCAATGGAAATAATTGTCGACTGAAATGACCGAAAAAGGTTTATATTTCTCTGCATTTATAGAAAAGAGGGAAAAAAAAGTTTCTGAACTCAGCCATCAGAGCCATCATCTCATTGTTTGTTATTTTTTGTTCTCGAGTAATTCAAACAAATCCATGGTAACTGAGGATAATATCCTCTGTTATGTTAATCAATCTCTAATACAGTGGGGCCGGGGATTGCCTGAAAGGCAGTGCACTTGTTATCAGTGGAATTAGAATTTATTGATTTGCAAACCGAAAGCCCCGAATGTTTATCGACTTATTTGATAAATCAAAACAAACAGATCTGGTATTCACTAAATAAGCAAAACTACACGAAAGCCACTTAAGAGATAAGAGGAGTCCATACCGTGATATTTGACTAAAACGTCCTGATATTTGGCATAAAAATCGATAATCGAGGCAACACTACTCCACGAGTCTTCGATATCATCAAAATTACGCCAATAATTGCAAAACTCAGCAATTTTTTGATAGTCTGGGTTCTCTCCGATTTGATATGCGGGCCAACTGCAGGCATACACTATGGGACGACCTGTCATAAAAAGTGAAAGGAAATCGGGGTAATAAAGATAACGTGACATTAGAGTAGAGACAGACCGCTAGAATTCAAGGCAATACTCATTTCTGGGTACATATTAGTCATGTTCTTTGTATCGGCATAACACCCGTCCAATTTTAGTGAATCCACTCCCCAATCGGCATATGTTTGGGCATCAATAGTGTCGTAGTCAGTTCCGTCATCTCCTCTGGCACCGGGATATCCACCACAGGTCTTAGTGCCGACGTCGCCATATATTCCAAAAAGTAAGCCCTTGGAGTGGACGTAATCGGCTAAAGCTTTTATACCACTCGGAAACCTCTTGCGGTCTGCGACCAGCCTTTTAGTGGTCGGATCTCTTGTCTTCTCAGACCAACAGTCGTCTACATTAACGAAGTTATATCCGACATCTTTATAGCCATCAGCGGAAAGTCTGTCCGCCATATCCTTATATAACTGTTCGTTAATGCATTCATTCGGATAATTAACGCAATCGATATTACAGGCGAACCGTTCCCACGACATCCAACCCATTGGTGGGGTTCTAACTAAGCCATTGTCCAGTCCGTTTACATTCCAGAAAAACAATAATAAAACTAATTTTAAACTCGAAATTCGATACATAATTAGATTCGAGTCTATGAGTCGATTAAATGTCAATCGATTGGATTGTATTCACAAAATGACAATCGATTTAAATGTTTTCGAACCAATAGATTAGACATAATCTGAAAGTTTTCTCATTTGATCCTAAATTAGTGGAAACCTCTTATCATTAAAATAATGAGTTCACAGCACTTGACTTCTGTCTTCAGTTATCTCTAATGGTTTCCTTACTGGAGATTAATTAAGCCTTTAATTAATAATTATTGGTTTGAATTGAAATAAAAAATATTTATTCTTATATTTAAGATAAAAAATAATTTTAAAGATAAGTCTAATAATCGAATACAGAGTTTATAAAAAAAATTTTTATCAGTAGTATTGGTATTCAATAGTATTTAATAATAGTTATAATTAGAGTTTTATTTAATAGGAATTAAAGTTTTGATAAAATTATAATTTATTTGACTCTAAAGTGAATACTTTTGTAGATTGAGATTCGATAAAAAGGAATAAAATTTAAGGTCATTTGCTTTTCAGTTATGTTAAGTTTAATCCTTGTATTCAATCCAAGCATTTCAAGGCTTATCCCAAAGGGTCTGCACATAACTCCTCAGAAATCCCCGAAGAAAAATGCATTTCAGGTATGAAACAGGATTTCTCAACACCTTTCCGGCCTCTGAATCGGCCACAAATCTGACGAATTTGTTCGAAAGCCAAGAAATTATTCATAACTACTCTTAGAAAAAACAAATTCTTTCACAGGGATTGCCATTAATTGCCAGAATTTTCAATTAAAATAATCAAGATAAGATGATAAAAATGTAAACTTAGAATCAAGTGATCGTAGAAATGCTTCAAAACATGATAAACACTAATTGAAAATCAAAGACTTCTGGGCCTCAGCACAGGTATGACTCCTGTCCTTATCCACTGATTTATGCGAAAACAAAACTAATTAGAGAATTATTTCGGAATCAAAATTGTTTTATATAATAACTGTTTCGCAATTTAACGCCAAAAGTGATGAAAACAAATAAAACAAAACAAAACGTTTGGATTAAAAAATCAATTTTAATAATCAGACAAAAAATGCAAATAAAGTCCAAATCAAAGGCACATTTCGAGCAATAATTGGTTCAATTGTTCCATAATTTCAAACAAAAATCAAAGAATTAAAAAATGATTGTTAAAAAAGTAATAATTTAGTCGATATTCGATTGGATGAGAACTAAAATATATAGATTTGGTCTGAAAAACAAATTGAAAACTTTCTAAACCATGGTTTGCATGCATTCGTATCACAGATACATTACTACAGGACTCCCAACAGGAGTGAACCCTTTCCTTCCATTTCAAGTCTTTAGTAAACTCTTTCCATAACTAATTTGGTTACAATTTTGCCAATAAGTGAATTAATTGAGGAAATAATTGAAATTTACTTCTAATAAATTCATACAAAAAACAACTCTAAAAGAAAACAGTGATTATAATAATAATATAATTTAGTTAATAATATAATTAATGGTTAGAAAAGGCATCAAATTATTCAAATACGCGATTAATCGGTAATAATTGTAATAATAATAAACACAATCAATAAATCAAATCAATAATTATAATAAATTGAGTAAAAAAAAGATGAACTGATATCCACTGAAAAATCAAATCCTAATAATTGTTTGAATAAAATAATTATTTTGATTCCGTTTTAATTTCTTGAGACAATATTTTAAGCAATCGCTCCCTCTTCTCGACCTCCGCATTGAGAGTCCGCTCCAAATATCTCTGTTTGTCGTTCAGATGGCAGACAAAGTTAGTGGCCTCGTGAAGGATCATAATTCTTGGCGGCCTCTTCTCTGCGCTCTTCAGTTTCGGGATCTGATCCTTAAGATTGATGAATGCGTTTCTTAAGTGATCTCTTCGTTTGCGTTCAGAGTCGTTGTGTTCTCTCCGTCTCATTGGCGGTACTTTTGAAGATTTGTCATCAGTTGCGGTCATCTCTTCGTCGTCGGATTGAGTCAATGGATCGTTAGATTTGTTTTTGAGAAACTGGTGATGACTTTGAGCTAACATTAATTTCCTTTCAGAAGAAACTGTTGACGACTTTCTTCGGGTCGAAAACTTGAAGTTCTTTTGTGAGTCTTTCGGTGCGACACAAGTCTTCGATTTAATAAAATGCTTATCGTTTCTAATTATCCTAACTGTGGGCACAACTAGTGATCTGTCCTTATCTGTGGTCTCCTTAGGGCTTGAGATTGAAGTACAACTAAGCGGCGAATTTGCTTTAATTATCTTAATTTTCTTGCCATTAATTTTATGGCATTTAATCTTATTTCCAGTTCTGGACTGAACCTTATGTTTCGGGTATATTAGGCCTGAAATCAATAAAAACCATTAAAACTCTGAGACAACAAAAACAACCCAAAAGTGGACTCACTTTGCGTTTCATAACAACTATTCTTAGGTTTAGTGTTATTTTGATGACTAATGACGAGCGAACCTCCATATGAGTGATCGTTTATTAGGCTTTCCTTTACTTTTGCGAATGAAGTACTACTCGAAGATGACTGCGAAGAATCGCCACAACTGTTGAAGTCTTCCTCGTCGTCCATTGAGGACTGACTGTCCATATCGTCATTAGAAGAGGAGTCGCTCATTGACAACAAGTCGTTAAACCCCGTATTTATTGTTAAGGGAGAGGTTGACAACAGATTGAACGGTGTGTCCGGTCGGCTGCGGCTACACATCCGAATGGCGGTCGACGGACAGTAAGTGTTTGTGTGGTTTAGACATGTGTTAGTGTTGGTGTCTTCGGCGCACTGTCCGGACCACATACAGTCGTGGAGTACGTCGGCGTTGTGGAGAAGCGAACTGTCGCTGAGACCCAAACTCTCGATTGAGTTGAAGTCCAACATATCTGAGACGAGGTCTAACTTAATCGGCGGCGACTGCGGGGGTGTCAGCAGAAAGTCGTCGAACTTCTTCCATATGTCTTCACAGGGAGACAGACATATGTCAGTCATATCTGAACTCAAATCTTCAGAAATGTCTTTGAGGTCACTGAGGACATCGCAATCGAAAGAGGGGACAATTAGTCCAAAATTAGTTGAATCCACTTTAACCGGCATTTTTCTGTTCAACAAAACATCCATTAATTAAGTCTTCAATTAAGACAATAGATTATAAGACAATTCAACTAAATGTCAACTATTTGGCCAAATTTCTTAAACGCTTATCTCGAGAGCTAACCCGGGTATAGACCGGGGTATCGATCAGAAGCTTAAATAATTGGTTTTTAATCAATTTGTTAACTTAAATAAAGTAAAAATCACTTAAAATGGAAGTTCTTTGCGATACTGCCGTCTATTGAATAAAAGACTGGTTTTGGCGCAAACGCTCTTTAATAGAGTCACGTGTAGTGAAAACATTGATTGCAATCCAGGATTCCATGCATTGCAAGCATTGAAGAGCATCGCAGAGATGCCAACATTTGGGCTAAAAACCGGCGAAATGAGAGACCGGCATATATAGGACCTGCGCTCTAATAACGCAATGTTTCGCACGTTTTGTTTTACTATAATTTTCGGCTAAAAAATATGCGTTTAATATGCGTTCGACAAATTGTTTCTTCAAATTATAATAATTTAGGTCTTTGTGAAGACTACAGAGTGTTGTTATTTTACAATTAAATAAAAAAATTAGGTTTTCTTAACCCAATTATTACTTTTGCGGCTATTTATTGAGAAGAGTATTAATTAAATTAAAAACTAACCTTTTTATTGATAAATCGATATATCCATCGATCGGATATAGTTTATGAGTTGAATATATTTTGGCGGCACTCAGACCAGTGTTGATTCAAACGATTTGTCTTCAAAACCAATATAAAGAAAGGAGTCTTTGATTTAAACTCAGACTATTGGAGGTATTACTGCACTCACAGAGAGTCACACAAAGAATGAATGCATAGATTGGGCGCTAACTTAGCGCCGCTTACGTTACAAAACATACGCCCTTTAAATCGGGAAAAGGAAATACAGATCTCTATCGATAAGCCCTAAAACAGAGCCCTCTATTGGCTTAAAAAGATTTAAAGAATAAATAAATTGAAGTAAAACAAGTCATACAGAAGTGAATGGACTCAAATCGATGCTATTTCTCAATCAATTAATTCAATTCTCAATCAATTAATTCAAATCTCAATCAAAAAATCCTACGAAAAAGCCTTCAAAAAAGTAATCGCTTTATTCAATTCAAACAGAAATGAAATGAGAGAAATGCTAACAATTTATTTAATAATTAAATTCAGTCATTCATTAGTTTGTGTATTGGGTCTAAACTTTCTATTTATTGAGAGATATGTAAAGAAGTTGATATCTAACGAGTGGTAGTCTGCGTGTTAGGGGAGAGGAGTCGGGTCTCTACCCGAAGCCTTGAGTGGTTCGGTGACTCAGTTTCGCGTCTTTTGCTGTTAGGCTAACCACACAACAGGTCTATAGTGAGTCTTATTGCGTAAGATTTGGATCAGAGCCAGACTCGAGAGGCAGAGAGTGAGACACTATATAACGTCTGAGGCCGAGACTCAATACAGATTTGAGTCCTTCCCTGCGAAGCACAGACAGGCTTTCATTGATGGTATTCATGCGCTCTGGCGTTAGATCTCGAGAATACCGACACAAGTATTCATACGAAACGTGTCGACAATTGTCTGTCTATGCGTTCGAGCAGTTCCTGTCGTCTCTACCATTGCCTGAGCTCTAGTCTTGAGTGGCGTAACACTCATTTCAGGTCAGATCACAACAGATGCCAACCATTAATATCATTGCAATTATTGGTGCAAACAATCAAAACAAAGCCATTGTCGGAGAGATAACAATTCAAACTAATCTAAAGGCAGGTGCTGTCGATTACATGCTGTCCTCAAGTATTTTATCTGGTATTCCGCCACTTTTGGCGCCGAGACTTCTCTATTGCACAATCCATTCACTCAATTGTTGATAATTTGTATCAATTTTTCGCAAAAAAAGACTCCCTTTTAATGCGTTTAATATTTCTAATCAATGCCTGAAAAATGCCAATCAATGCAAACATGAGTTGCAGACACTCAACAAGTTTTTTAAAAACTAAGCGAAGTATTTAAACTCTACATACATATAGCAGTAGTCCTATGACTCCTATCCTCCTATCCCTGCACTCACTTTACGTCGTCATTGCATTCCTGACCAGACATTCAATACTTGGCATAAAATTACTTAAAATATTTATAAACATATCCTTTTAATTAAATAATTCAAGGGTTAGATCAATGGATCAATGATTAGGTGAAAGGCCAGACAGAGGCCATGACTGGCAATGCCAACAAAAAAAGCGATTTAAAGGTCTGATATATTGCCGGCTTTTGTGGGCATAACTCAAATAGTTGTATAGAAATGATTGAAGGGTTTGTTTCTTTCTTATTGAGTGATTCATATTCCGATCATATTAACAATTGAGTGCCTATTCATTATTGTAAAGTAGTGGATGACATCAAATTCTTGGTCTTCAGACCCGTATAACTGCGCCGTTGGCCGATGTTTGCCGATTCGTTTTTGATGGTGTTTTAGGCCTCGAGTTGTTTTTGGGCCTCAAAGCCTCGGCATTAGTAATGCATTACATTAAACGCCGTATTTGTGAGAGTCTGCGCCTAACACTCACTCATCAAAGATTTGGCGCTAAAACGCAGAATAACGACTAGATCTCTGAATGCACGACATAGACTGCACCCACACAATCGTGTCTCATAGGCTGTGCACAAGTTTCTAGAATTTAAATTCCAGTTCACTTGAGACTCATCCCAAGAACAGGTATTAAGTGTCTAACTTTTGACCCTTTCCTATGACTTGAGTTCGCAGATAAACTCCTCTTAAAACTTGATTTCAATTGAATTAAAGCTCAAATGCACTGAAAATATATTTCCAAACAAATCTAACGATTATTGCTATCAACTACTCATAGCTTTTGAATCTCAGATCAAAGTTTATGTCTTTTCTGATGTCAGTTGAGTTTGTCATTAATTAGTTTGAGTATTGGATGTATTGATAGTATTGAGTCTAAACTTTGAATTTATTGAGACATCTGTAAAGAATTTGGGAACAAAGAAGTTGATTAACAAACGAGTGGTAGTCTGCGTGTTAGGGGAGTGGAGGAGATAGGAGTTGGGTCTCTACCCGAAGCCTTGAGTGGTTCAGTGACTCAGTTTCGCGCCTTTTGCTGTTGGGCTAACTCTTGGCTCTGTTCCAGGAAATCGATTGCGACATACAATCAATGATTTGGCGCTTCAGCCAAACTCTGATAACTATTCGTCATTACAGTCACTGTTAGATGACTTTGAAAATGAATTTTTTTTCCAATTTATAATCGATTCCCACACTTCTCACAACTCACTCACCGACACAGCCATACCTCTACACCTCTACACTTCTTTCCCCTCTCTTTCTCTCTTTGTTTCTTTAGTTTTTTGTTCAATTGTCTAATAATAAAAAACTTAAATAAAAGGCTTTTTATTCTAAAAACTGCTATCAATGTCAGCCAACATACAAAAGCCAACTCCTGTTAAGAAGTGTTAAGACTGAGTGGTTGACAGCACTGGTCAGCACTTGTTAGACGTCTCTCTTAGCCGAACAAATATTTGAGTGATTCGCCACCCATTCCACTGATTAGGAGTTTATGGTTAAACTTTTAGTTGACTCCAGTGAGTGGTCTCCTCTCAACTGGTTTGTCCCTTCCCTGCCATTTGACCCATTGATCCAATTTCACACTCAATTCCTTAACAGAACCTCTCTTTATGTCTGTAAATCCATATCCTTAACCACAGCTTTACTTTCATTTATTTTTGTCCAAATAAATTGAAGTCATATTTGAAGGACTGATAAATGAGAGATAATTTTTTTTCACAAATCTTTTGAAAAAAACAACAAAAAAACAAAAACCAATTTATTTAATGTCCAGACATCGGACAGACAGACATTAAGTCTAACTTTATTTACATATAAACCGAATAAATAAATGATCTTTTCTTAGACGATAATAAAAAAAACATTAGCCTTCAGATAACATCGGATAAAGACCTGGATGACAATATTCTGGCGATAATGTCATGTGATTTAACTCCAGATCCTTTATCTGTTTATAAACTGAGAATTTAAAAATATGTTTCATTGGATAAGGAATTGCTTTCATTTTCTGTTGAAAAAGTGATAAACTAATAAAATGTTTCAATGAGTTCTTCATAAGAGAGTGTGATTAGAGCCAAGTGTTGCCCAACTCATAGATAAGGAAAAATAGTCTCACATTTTATATGTCCTCTCATTTTGTTATCACTTTTATTGAAGCAATTGTTTGAATAGAGACTAATAATCGGTTCTTCATTGTCTCGATTGAGTACATACTTCACATACTTAAACATTCCATTGGTTTCTAACAATTGGCTTAATTCCCAAATCAATTGAATTCAACTTTAAGACCATTTTTTGCACAACTGATTGACCGAACAATTATTGCATCAAATAATGGCTTAAATAATAGATTTATTTAATCTTAATTTTGTTTCTCCCAAACCGTTCCTCAGATTAGATAAAAACAAGTGATTCTCGTTATCCCACAAACTATTTCCTACTCATAAATCAAATTAATATAAACTTATCAATAAACCAGGTATTATATATGATTTCTCATTTAATATATTTCAAGTTTGGATGTGCAATCATAGGATTACACAATAATTTGTCTAGGTTCTTCTAATAAATCTTCAACAGTAAACTTTCACTTATTATTCAATTATTTTATACTTTTTTCGGTTTTTTGTAAATCAATTAAAAATTCAAAAGTAAAGTATTACGTGAGGGGAATGTTTAGTTGAAACTTTGATTTATTCTAAGATAGTTTATGGTTTTCCTTGATAATCTCAAAAAGTCTGCAAATTAATGCAAATCACAGAAAAACTTAACGGAGTTTTAGGAAAGTTTCGTTGAAAAGTCAATTCGGAGAATAATTTGCTTCAAATTTGAATTTCGTTTTATTCCTTACGGTTGGAGACGATATCGAAATTTTCCAAATTCTAGTGATTGGTTGGGAAAGACTGTATTGAGACCTTTTGAGCCTCTATTATAACCCCGATCTTTGGATTCTTGGGAAAGAGCGCCAAAATAGCCGACTTTGAAACCGTTTGGAGGAATTTCTTTTTCTACTCAGAAATAATTCATTTCCTGTAAAAATAGGCGGAAAGTCTCGAAGGCCAGCATTGAGTGAATGAGTCTAATATAGCCTGAGATGGGAGGCATTCCCTAAATAAAGGCATTCCTGAGTGCACCCAAAGACCGCACTATAAAACTATTTCTGCGTTTGGAGACATTCTATGCCTTTAAACTTTGAAACATATTTTTGAATGAACTTTAAACTCAATGAAAAGAAATATTTTTGAAAAATATCGAACTATTTATTAGTAAAAAATAACAAATGATTGGATTGAGTGAACACCTGTCCCATTACTGTCCCCTACAAAACAATGTCTTTACCTGTAATTCGTATTAATTTGAATAATTTGGCTTAAATTGACATCAATTAGAGAGTGGTGTCTATTAAATCAATTGGCAAACCATTAATCAAAATCAAATCAATTGATCGAAGGAGAGGCTGTTTGTTGTAGTTTAGTGTAGTTCCAAATACTCTGTTCAGTGGAATAGGCGTTCGTTAGACTCTTTCTCCTCTTTGTGTGTCTGATTCTCATGCAATCTCTTACTACAGATTCCTGCGAAACAGTGATCCAAACGCCAAATATTCGTTTGGTTTCCGTTTGGATTACGATTCGATTGCCTTCTCATTAAGAAATACAACAAATTGTGATTCATTTCAAATATTTAATGAATGAACGGATTTAGGAATTTCTCTTTCTCTCAGAATTTTTATACTTTTACCGCTAATAAAGGAAGGGTTTATTGATATACATTTATCAGAGGGGGTCACAAAAGTGGGTCAAAATACAGTGATAATGAAATCAGTGTTGTCTTCGGATACGATGATAACCATATTTTTTTTATTGAAAGAATTTCACTTTTTCAGCACTCAATCAAACAATTGTTTAATTTGTTGGCAGAGTTTTGACCCATTAATTGGTTTGAAACTAATTTGATAAGAAATGATTCGTAGATATCATCGAAATTAAAACATATAATTTGTATCAATTGAGTTGAATTTAGGACTATTTCTGTGATTTAGGTCTTATTAAATAATTTTCACCACTAATTATCTAAATGAGGGGTATTTTCAATGGAATTAAGTGATTGTATTTCATTTGGGAAATAATAGTAATAATAATAATTCTTATTATTATCTGAAAATTAGAAATATTTAATTCAGAGAATTGTTTATCTCTGAAATAATAAACAATTTCAATGCGTATTATTATTAAACATATTAATCAATATATTAGTAATCGTTTTAATGTAAATGAATGTCAATTTCAATACATTAGTAATACTAATTTAGTATCTAATCTGCAAAAAAAAACCAAAGTATTATAGAATCTATTTTTAGTTTAAGTATAAGTATTGAAAAT
>JAQGBD010001571.1:0-14944 GCA_034698165.1 Punctoribates punctum | reverse complement strand
TCACCTGTTGGTAGGCGTTGACGTCAGAGCAATGCTGTGCTGCTATTTGCTGCTGCTACTATCGTATATACTCTACTCACATTTCCCCCAACCGGTGCTTATCGTAGGCATTGACTAATCGTAAATGATAACTAAATTATCGGATATTTTACCGCAAAATGTGTTTATTTTTCGCTTAAAATTCCGTTCAGTTTTTGCGGTTAAGAAAATCTGTGTTAATGTGTCTTAACATTAGTTAATAATAATATTAAATGAGTTTAATAACACAAAATCACTTGTTTTTCACACTATTCTCACCCAAGACATGAGAAAACATATTTTGTTCAGAGATATCACTGAATAAGAGCAAGAACATTTAGCTTTCTCTCCGGCAAAGCAATTAGCATTTGATTTAAATATTTAATTCTCGCTTAAAAACAAGTGATTTAAATATTTATAGACAATTACAGAGACTTTTTCTCTAACCTTAAGCCCAGGAATGGGTTAAGGGAATGGCTTTTACTGTGAATAACAATCGTGGAACTCGTTAAATGTCTAATTGCTTGTTAAGTTGTGTTTTTGTTGTTGAAAAAGTCGATTCTCCTCGATATCTATCTCATTAGGAATCGTTGAAAATTTGAATTTTAAACTAATTTAGTGATTAATAGGTTTTTTGTCGACTCGTTTGATACTTAGCCGGTGAATGTTCCCGGATCCTGATCCGGGTGATAGTTCATCGATACATTGAACACAGACTGACATAGATTATTGAGAATTGAGTCACAGAATGATTCCCAAAACGATTGACAAATATTTAAAGTCAAAGACATTATTCAGTTTTCATGGCTTTTGTCGGTTTAATTGTGTTAATTAAATTTGTTTATCTTTAACCCAATTTAAGACCAATTTGAGCATGATCATATGATAACACGCTTTTCCGATTAATTTTATCTTCACTTCAAACATGAAGATTGAAAAATAAAACTTCAAAGATTCAAATTATTAACTGATATTAACCTAAACCTCAATCTCTCGAAAAACATTGAGATTTGTGTTAATATCTGCGGAAAAACGATCAAGATTTGAATATTAAATAACCTAGATATTCATTTCTCATAAGCACAGCGGGTGTTTTAATTGAAATTGATGACCAGGTTTATTTTTCGAGCGTATGGCTTATGGTTTTGTTACTAAAAATATTCTCATTTAATATTCAAATTGAATTCAATATTAAAATGAGCATGTTACCAAGGTAGTCAAGAATATGGTGCAAAGAGCGCATTTTTCTGTCCTTGCTCTTCTTTCATCGAGCTGAAATTTATATCTAGGTACTTCGAGGTTTTGAACATAAAATTACCCCCTCCCTCGCAGTCCTAACCTCTTGCCTGGAGCAAATTTATTGTAGTACTCCACCTTGGTCATCACAAGCATACATTAACCTCATGGCATCTTTTATAATAACCACTTCTCAGTTCTTATAATAATAATCTTAGACATTCTTAGAATGTTTTTCAAGACTAAGTGGAATTGAAAAATATTTTTGTCTAGAATTTGAAAATCCCTTTGAAATGCGATGCGTCTGATCTTGGAATCAAATTTTCCTCTTATTTTCGTTATTTAATTCATTAAAATAACTTTTGAAAGAAAGAAAATTTTTGATTAAAAGCTCATAAAAACGTCAAAACGGAAGCAATAATTTCATTATCTATAAAATTGAAATCCATTTGGCGTTAAATTGGAATAAAATTCGTATTAATTTAATCCGAGTTAAGTCTGATATCAGAGTTATTTTCAAAATTGATTTCTTTTTTCTTTCTCTCGTCTCTAAAACACACGATTTTCTCACAATTTTATTAATGCAAAACACTTCTGAAGGACTGAAAATTGATTTATTAAAAACCTTCTTTGAATTTAGTACAGTGATGGTCAAGGGGGAGGGGGTAAAGTCAAAATACCCCCTAATTTTTTAGTCGAGAGAAATACCTAGAATTTGATGGGAAAAAGTGCTCGTTTTCTCTCTCATTCTATCCCTAAACCTCCTTGAGGTTGAATACCTTGCTCATCCCTGACTAATTCATAATTTATGAACAATATGTGGGATTCAATGCAAATAAATCTCATTTCGTATGAATTAAAATCATTTTTTATTTCCATTTATTAAATAATTTCATTTTCGACTCATATTTACGATCAAAAGACAAATGAAATGAATTTTATTTTCAGATTTTCCACGAATTTGTTCACAAAATTCGAGTGAAATTAAACTTTCGGGTAATTTATCGGAAGTCCTATTCATCGGCCAATTCATGAGAACTAAAATATTCTCTATCTTTAACTCAGAAATTGAATTTTCAGAAACAAAATTCAATTATTGCCGGAGTGTTGTTATTCTGTTTCTGGTGGGCTGTGCTCTAGAGTTCACTACAAAACTCTGCCAGTGATGCCCAGGGTATCCGAAAACAGGGTAAAATTTGAAACAAAATTCAGTGATATAAGAAAATGAGTTTTATTCAAAAGACCTAGTATCTTTCCATAGACGTAATGTTGAAGCAATTTTCGAAGGGGTAGGGCTTAGGGACGGAATTAAAAAAGACATTAAATTCTTTGTGGGGGAGGGGGTGTCGAGTGAAAAATTGCAGGATACTTTGCAGACTACTCCACCTTGGGCATCTGTGTATTCCTAACTTTGACTACAAAACTTTACTCGCTTCATTTGGGACTCAGTGAGGCCTTCCCTTTTTCGCACAGAATAATGGTATCTGATTTTCCCATCGGTTTAATGACTAGAATTCACTTAAACTAAAATTTCTATCATTTCTATAATCAAATCAATGAATCACTTCCTCCGACTTTGATTTCAAATTTGACTCTTGGTCTGAATCCATACAAAAATTCACACATTATTTGCTTGGAGTGGAAGGAATTCAATTCAATTCCTCGATTGTAATCAACAATTGAAGTCAGAGTGAAAATTAAGTAATCAATTATCTATTCACTCAATTCAATCGCTAACAAATGAACTGGGTCACTTTTATAGAGTGCAAATACCTTTCATCCTCCTCCTCTTCGATGTTTTTGACAAAAAAGGTTAATTTACGCTATGATTTAGGCTCGGAATCAATTAAAAACGCCTTTAATTTAAAGCGATTGCCTCGAAGTCCTTTTTACGCCACTTATACTCATATATAAGTTATATAAATAAGTTTTATATACATATAAAGCGTTTATTATTCTATTAATATATGAAAAGTAATTATATTTCAATAATTTATTACAAACCAAAAGATAAAAACAAAAAATTTATTCTCATTTCTCGAAACACTTTTAAACAGAAGTCAATTAAAACATTGAATTTCTGATTAATATAACATTCAGTTGACTATAGAATCTATGAATGCATAGAATAATAATAATAATAACGAAAATTAAAGTTTTTTTTTGCCATAATTTCGAGGTTATAGTCATCGGTGTGTAAAAGCATTTCCTCATTATTTGACTTTTAATTACTATTCTAACGATTTCGCAAACTATTGATATACAACACTCCCATAGAATGTGATAATGAAGGGTAGGGGCCATACCCTGGCTTATGGTGTGCTATCACTCAATAGATATCGATATTTAAGATCACTTTCTTTTAAAATTGGATTTCAATCCATTACTAGAATATTGAACTACACTTATCGTTATAATAAAAAAAAACTAACCAAGACCAAAATACATTTATTGTAGGCAGAACTAAATATACCTTGCTAATGTTTATCTAATTCCTAAATTACTTGGTATATAACTTTCAGGCCATGAGCTCATTACTGAGTTATTCCGATCCCTTTTCATTAGGATATGTATTGAATTGCTTTTAGTTTCAATTCAATAACGAATTCAAACATAATTCGCAACATTTCTATAGAAAACTAATAAAACATTGAATTTTGTATAAATATTTGATCTGTTGATCAAAACCATTCCAATGTATGCGTTTAGCTGCTGTTTATTTATTGCCTAGGACATTCAATTTGATTAAGCAAATGTATATTCAGTGAAAAGCCGTGTAATGATGTCCCCGATAGTCGGTGCCATTAGTGATGAAAACCATTTCCCAATACATTTATATAACTCTGTATTTGAATGTAATCGGAATCCAATTAAGACTTTTTTTGCTCCGATTCATGTGATATACATATATATGAAGTAAACATATATACATATAATTCATATACACGTATATGAGTTGTGATATGAAAGGGAAAGCCGTCAAATGTCCTCTAATTCCTGTTTCAAAAGGCATTCATTAGACAGGATTTGATTTACATTTTTATTGCTACACTCTTTTGGCAAATATGAAATGATCTTGCACACTTTCCTTTCAATGTTTTTCAATTCTGTTACTGTTGTGAAACATTAAGACAATTACATAAATGATAAAAATGTTTTCAATTATGGTTTTAATTGCATTTCTAAACCCATATGAGTGTCGCTATGAGATGACAATTGCAAACTCATCCATGTCTTCCCACATCGGAATGTAATCATTATTTACGTCCATTTGATTTCTTCGTATATTTCTTGATATGAGACAAAAATCTCATTGAATTTAATCCAATTCCAGAGTTGTTCTCATATTTTATATTAAATGAAAACGAATTCATGGGATCTCCACTAAAGTGCTCTCTTCTTATGGATGTGCTCTTCAATGTTGAAGAGGAACGGACAACAACTCCACTCTTGAAACTGTTAAACAAACACAAACTATATTAAGATTGATTACAAGCCTTATGTAAGAGCTCTCTCTCCCTCTCCTAATCCTCTCTCCCTTTCCTCTCTACTCCTTTCCTTTCTCTCCCGTTATAAACCTGGAGATTAATGTTCAGAAAGAGAACAACAATTTATTTAAGACTTTATTGAAAACACAATTGAAATAGTTTTTCATTCGAGTGTTTCATTCATTCCTTGTTTTTGACAGAAATTTCATAAATTATCTGATTTTCAATTTAAAGAGATTTTGGAAACTATTTTTCGTGACTAAATTCCGAGCACTTGATCGGTATGTCCATTATTTTTAGCATTCAATTAATAACCGAGATTACTGTCTAGAGTCTAGACATAAAAATAATCAGCGAGGTAATGGAATTTCCAGACTAAACAAGAATAAAACCAAAGTTATTCTTGATTTTGTTTTTTCAATTCTGGTTCTGTTTTATTACAGAATTATTCGGAGAAAAGTCTGTATTCTTGTTAAATAAATTGATGCAGAAGTGCCTTAATTTGTGGAAAAACTAACAAGAATTGTGTTTGCGAGATAAGTTCAAAAATAATTCATTTTAATCGAGCATAAAATTCGGGCTCTTATTCAAAAATATTTGTTTTGGATTTGGAGAACATATTTGCCTCAAATCTTTTTCTCACTGCTCATCAGTTTTATTGATTTTTTGTAACAAAAAGATTGTTTTCGTTGAGGATTTCTGCACAGAATTAACCATAAAATAAGATATTCTTCACGTCATTACATAACAAGCCGTAGAAGAAGAGTGAAATCCGTAACAAAAGATTGGATTCAGTCCTCTAATGGTTAGAAAATACTCGCAATAAATGTCGAAAAATATTTACCGAAAAAAAGAGATAAAAATAATATTTGTTTGTCATGAGATTCACCGCTTGTGAAGTAGAAAATGAACATAAATGAGCTTGCTGTTATTGTTAACACCTCTCACTTTTAACTGGGATATATTTCTTGATATTTTCAGACTTGAATTTTCTGTTTGTTTATCTTTTGAGTCAGAAATGTGTTATGAATTTGAAAACAGTCTGAAAACAAGTGAACTCAGACTAAAAGTGTATATAATTAACGACTTGACTAATGATTGCCTTTTTCTGACTCTTAATTACTTTTAATGGCTTTTAATTTACATATTGAGTGAAAAATATGATAAAATTTGTTTAGGAATTACTTTCATCCGAAACATTTTAAGCTAAATATTTCACATTTCTCTCCAATGAATTCAATTCTCCGCTGACTTTAAGTAAAACAAATTAATCAAAAAGTTTTGAAAACATTTTTAATTACGTTTAGTTTTCTTTAATACAATTTCTTAAGTCTAAACACATTTTGAGTTTTATTTTGAGTGAAAATCGCTTTCAAATGATTTCCTGATTGTATTGCTTTCAGGTTTTCATTTGAATTCCTAATGATTTTTGTGTAAATCAGTCCATAAATGGCTAAAAACCATTGCTTTGGTTCCAAACCATGGGTTTAATGAAAGCTTAGAAGTGATTAAAAAGTGTATTACTGCCGAAAGTGGTGTTATTTTTATTCCAAGTTTATTTAAGACCCAAAAAAACGAAATTCAAGTAAAGAATATTTGTATTTCTTTCAACACTTTTCCACACATTTTCGCTATTATTTGGTTTCCTTTAAAATAGTATTAAAGAAAAATATTAAATGTTTTCATATTTTCTTTAATCAAAAATCAGACGACAACTCATTCCGAGCGTCTCCGCGAAGACTTCGTGATAGGAACCGACACACTTCGGCTGGAAAGGATGGCATCGTTAAGAGAACAGGCAGTGGAGGTGTTCCCCAAATATCTGTTTCCGATTATTCTGAGGTATTTTGAAATCAATTTAAGTAAAACCCTTTATTTATTCTGTGCTCTACATAACAGAGTTTCTCAAATCGGGGATCTCTGGCCAGTTCTGATGGACAGAGCACTGAACGGCACGACTCGGAAGAGGTTGAAAATGTCTTCGCTTATCACAGCCGCAGCCAAACCAGTCTCTCCTCATTCGGGGTATTATTAAATCAATTATTTATATATTTTTTATTAACCAATCATTTTATTAATCTTAGGCTCGGAGTGAAAGCCTGTCCAGTGTTTACAGTGCCGCCGGTGGGGGACGGTATGGCTCTGTTGTAGTCACCGGAGAGATTCTCTTCTCCATTAGCTATAACTATAAGGCGGGTGCGATGGAGGTCTATATCAGAGAGTGTCGTAATTTAGCGTCGGTCGACACCAAACGAATGAGATCTGACCCGTGAGTCCTCTTTTACCCCAATTTGGGATCAATTGACAATTTTGTTCTTCAGCTATGTTAAGGTATATCTACTGCCGGACCGAACAAAGAGTGGAAAACGGAAGACAAAAGTCAAAAAACATACTCTGAATCCAGTCTTCGAAGAAGTCCTGAAGTTTTATATGACTATAAGCGAAGTCGAGACAAGGGATCTATGGCTCAGTGTCTGGCACTCAGACATCTTCGGCAGAAATGATTTTCTGGGAGAAGTGACTCTTCCCTTAGGCCACGAAGTGTTCGAAACGCCGGGCCTTAAGTGGTATCCACTCCAGGAAAGGGTAGGAAACGCAGACACTGAAGTGATTATCAAACAAAACACTCATACCTTTCCATTTCCGTGGCTTTCCTCAGCTGGAAGTGTGCGACAACCAAAACATCTATAGGGGAGACATATTTCTGGCCCTGAAATACACGCCTCCGGAGACGGAAAACAGAAGGAGCAAGAAGTTTGCCAATCAGACTGACAAAGGAGAACTGCACGTCCTTATCAAGGAAGCCCATAATCTAACTGCCACCCGATCTAATGGCACTTCCGACCCCTTCTGCAAGAGGTATGTCATCGATATCGTCATCAGTTTCTGTCATATCTCTGACTTATCATCGATTAGTGATATATAACTTAGTTTTGATGAGAGGGGAGGACAGGGAGAGTGACTTTTTCTGGGCTAAAAGCTTGAGGCCATTCTCAAAGGACATGATTTTCTAATCAGTCGTTTCATCAAAAGCGGTCTTTCCTTTAGTTTTGAGTCTTTTTTATAATAAATGTCTAAACAATTGATTGAAAACATATTTACTGAGAATATTGTGTAATAGGATTGGAGTGAAGACACGAAAACACTTTAATGCCTTTCCTTAATACCTGTCTTCGAGTATCTCTTTCTTAAGATTAATCGATTAATCAATCATTTGGTGAAATATATTTCTCAATCCAATAGCTATTTATTGCCGGATAAGACAAAATCGGGTAAACAGAAGACTCCGGTAATTAAGAAGACCTGTAATCCCAAATGGAACCACACATTTGTATTCGAGGACATCACTATCGAGGAGCTGAGGGACCGGTGCCTCGAACTAACCATTTGGGACTACGATAAGATCACTAGCAATGACTTCCTCGGAGGGGTCAGACTCGGCCTCGGAATAGGTATGTCTTCAATGGATTTCGTTCCGGATTTCAAATAACTAATGATTTGATTTACAATTGAAGGCAAACACGAGGGAAAGGCATGCGATTGGATGGACTCAGTCGGCGACGAGATCGCACTCTGGCAGCAAATGATGGACAGACCCAATATGTGGGTCTACGGAGAGCTCCACCTGAGACCCAGTATGCAAACCCGGAGGTCTTAATCCGACGGAATTTAGTCTTAAGATTTGAAATGCATTTATCTTATAGTCTGTTCGCAAATGACAATCAATTTCGTGACAAATATTTTAAAAACAAAACAATTTTTAATATTTAAAAAATAATTATCTCTTTTCCTGTGGCCTAAAAAAATGACATTTCATGAAAAATATACCATGCTACATTCTTTTCTATATTCTATATGTAAAGAGCACTCAATTTTCTCCGACCCTTTCACTGATAAATCCATTCCTTATCTTCTCCTGAAGTGTCTTCCGTTGAGTTTTGACAGTTATTGTCAATTGAAGCCAATGCCAGAACCAAAATGACATTTATTCAAATGACTTGACTATAATCTGTTCGAAAATACCGGTAATAAGAGTTAGAAGTCTTTAATTTCAGAAAATTCTTGAGATTATTATCAATTAATTGTCAGATATTTTAATTGAATATAAAAAAAGATTTTAATTATTATTTTTGCTTAACTTTTCGGTCAATCGATTCCTTATATACAGAATATTCTTTCGTATAGAATATTCTTATATATAAAAGAATCGGTTTTTAGAGAAATAGATACAAAATTCTATATATTATAGAATTGATTCATAAAAACGGATGTATTTTCAAGTAATGGAAATATATTTTCTATAAATTGAACAAAACTTTCCCTTTTTTGACCCGTTTTTCAGTTATTTTGATTTTTTACAGAATATATTTTATACCATTTCTACAAATTATACCATTTTTTCGCGAAATACTTATCATTGAGTTATGAAAACCATTGGTTTGTTCCTATAGTTTGTTAAATAAGTATTCAATTCATGTTTTAATTTAATTTTTATCCAATTTTCGGCTAATATTAGACGAAAATCAGTTATAATTTTCAGAGATTTTTATTTTCAATACAAGAAATCATTAATTTTTTGTGTTTCAAAACCAAGTTTTCGCATATCATTCGATACTAATGTTTATATAATAATAATAATATATATAATTATAGATATTATATATAATTTATAAATCAAATCAATTATCAAACGGTTACCTAATTTATAAATAAATCGATTCCAAGATTATATATACTATTTGTTCGCAGATCTCATTAAAACACTTATTATTCCAAACATTTGTTACTAATTGTTGTAAATAATTATTAATTAATAATTAATTCAAATTAATTGTAATTCACTTCTATTTAACGACAATCTTATCACTCAATTGATATTAAATAATAAAAGACTTTTAATTACATTAGATTTTGTGTTAAATTTAATTCTAATTACTTCGGTAATCGAGTAAATCAAATTAAACTAGGTAAATTATATTTACAAACTGTAACATGGTAATTCAGTGCATTTCAAAGGTGTATATAAGAAAAGAGATATTAGTATTTGATATTCAAATACTTTCCCGTCGTTTTGTATGCTGAGCAACGGAACGGGTGGTGGGGGCGCGCCTATAGGCCTGTCGGCCTATAGGCCGACTGTGCCTATAAGGCCCGGACCGACACAAAAACAGATTGTAGTAAAATAGAAGAGACTACAAGAAGACAGAATTTTTGCATTTTTTGGATCTAGCATATTTAGAAATCTAGATTTTCAATTTTAATCAAGTTTTGCAAAAATAAACGACAAAATCACTTTGATTTTGAAGTGAGCAGGGTCAGATGTGTTTTGCCCATTGCTCCAATTACTACCAATCATTTTAGTCTCATTTTCTATAAGTAGTCTCAAAAATCCCATAATTAAAAAGTTACAGTTTGTAACTTTTTTTTAAATGAGCAGGGTTAAAACTAATTAGTGAATATTTGAACCTGGTTTAGTTCGAAATTGCATATATTCACCATGATCAATTATAGAAAAAATAGAAACACTCGATGACCACAAAATTTATTGATTAAACCAATGATTGACTGCAGAAGTGGTTTAAGACTCTGTCCTCAACTCCGGAACCAAAAGACATGTTTTTTGACACAAATATTGCATAAATTGTTAATTAATTTCATATTTTCGTTACAATTATTGCAAACAATTAATGATTTGAACTCTTTTTGAACCAAATTAAGGGCTGTTTTTGAGTATAAATTAAATAAACTTTAAATAAAAATAAATTCTCAAAAAAATAAGATATTTGTGGGGAATGTGTGGACTCCTATCGGAAGGGCTGTCCTCAGGTCTGAGTGACCCCTTTCCTGGCGATCAGCATATTGAGGATCGGGTGCTTTTTGATGTACTCGACAGCCTTCTTGTGCGTGACCATGGTGAAGTCGTAGCCATTGCACTGAAGTATTTTGTCGCCCATCCGGAGGCCGCACCTCCAGGCGGGCCCCTCCAGAGTCACGTCTGTAACGTATATGCCCTGAAATTAGAGGTTTTTATGGTTCGGGTTCTTATGGGTCTCCCATTGGTTTACATTATCGGTGAACGCCTGCGGACTCATCCGGAAGTCCTGATCAATACCACCGCCTATTTTGAAGCCACACTTCAGTATCTCTCGTCCGGACTCATCATAACTGATCTCTTTTGTCAACTTTATGGGAATCTGGGGATCAATTTGTCAGTGATTACCACTTATTGGGACAACTCTTCTGCAAATACTTACGGACAGACACTCGATGGCTGTGCCGGCCTTGTGTTCAAAGGTTGACATTATCTCTGAAGTCGTTAACTACCGATGGGCTCGACTTTCATCAGAAGAATCACAGAAACCACGGATTCATTAATTGTCTAACAAATAGTTCCGGTTTTTTGTGGATTTGATTTAAAAGTCTTTCATTTGTTTACGTTTTGTCCCAATGTTTGACACTTTGTCTGACAACAACTCATCCAAAAAGTACGTAAACTCTTGTCTTTCAGCCCAACTGAGAGGCCTTTCAATAAAACTTCTGAACCGATGGCAAAGACATTACCACCGATAGGATGGAAGTAATTCAAAGACAAGACTCTAATTACTATTTAAATACTCAGATATATGGATCAGGTATAAGGAAAGGACTTTATTCTGAGCAATGAGCACATAAAGTAAGCATGATCAAATTATTGCTTTTGAATAGCTGATCAATATTGGAAATGACCAAGAGCTTGAACCATTGATGTTAAAAATTATCATGTTCTGTTAAATATCATAAACTTGGTTAATTGAATCCTGCAAATATTTTTTTAACACATATTAATTTTACAAGCTAACTTTCTAATGACATAAATTTCACTCACATAAATTCAAATAAATATAGCTAGAACATTTTAATTAGAACTTTTCACAGATGTTTGTATCATAAAAATTATTATTATAAACTAGGTAATTGTTAAAATCAAACATTCTATTGAAAAGCACACAAATTGCACTTAAAAATGTTCCAGGTTCATCTAATTACAATTCGCATGCTAGTTTTGTACTGGATAATAGCCAAGAGGCAATTGATTCACAACAGAACCGCTCAGAGAGACTCTTGGGATCAGAGCTATGACTTCATTGTTGTCGGCGCCGGAACTGCCGGTTGTGTCGTCGCGAACCGTTTCACAGAAAACCCAAACACCAATGTATTGCTGTTGGAGGCGGGAGGGGCTCAGGACGCCATCTGGACAGACTTGAGTAACCTAGGTACTGAACTACCTCGGCAAAGGCCCGACACTCAATGGCAATACTACAGTGAACCGGATCCTATAGCAAGTGGCCGTTTCCCGCAGAGAAGAGCCACTCAATTCTATGGTAAAGTGATCGGGGGCAGTTCCTCAACAAACTCAATGTTATATTACCGAGGTAATCGCAAAGTATATGACAATTGGTCGAAACTGTTCGGCGCCGTCGGCTGGAGTTATAGAGAGGTTATGCCGTACTTTCTTAGATCGGAGAACAATACCGACTGGAGTATTGTCCAGAAGAACCCGGATTATCATAGCACAGGTGGTCCTGTCCAAATATCGTCACCGAAAAATGTTCCAAGATTACTGTCGTTGTTCGAAAATTTGCTCAATGAGCAAGGTTACCCTACAATAGACATTAACGGCCCCACTCAGACAGGAACGGCTATGGCACAGGTGTTTGTGGATAGTTTGGGCTATAGGGTGAGCAGTGGGACAGCGTTTGTTGACCCCAACCCCCACCCAAACAATTTGCATGTAGTGACCAGAGCACAGGTGATTAGAGTGCTGTTCAACGGCACCACAGCTGTTGGGGTGGAGTTTAATAGGAACGACACATCATATGTGGTCTACGCACGAAAGGAAGTGGTTCTCAGCGCAGGTAAATTCATTTAATCAGTCTGTCCAACAGGTCTGACCTTCTGGTTGGCCACTAGGAAGGTGGAGCCGGTTTTTACCAGGGGGGGGCGGGAAAAATTAGCACCAGAATAGTTCAAACTTCAAATAGAGGGCTAAGTTCATTGACCCTGATGAATCTTTGAGGTAATTAACAAATGATCATGATGATTATTCAGGGGTTTATAACACACCACAACTGCTTATGATGTCAGGCGTTGGTCACCAGGATCACTTGAATAACTTTGGAATACCCATTGTGGCTAATCTCCCAGTTGGCGATAACTTGTTAAATCAACCTAGGCTCACAATCAATATTCAAATTGTTAACCGGGAGTACTGGACGACGCGACCAGCAGTAAACCTGCAACAATTGTCCCAGTTAATTGAAAATGGAACAGGGCCATTGATTTTTAGTCCGACTCAACTCGTTTACTACAATACTGTGAATAATGTGGAAAAAGACTTTCCAAATACCCATATGGCGAACCTGATTAATGGAAGGACCTGGACACATTTTGTCGCTGTCTTCAAACCACTGAGTCGGGGATCAGTACGTCTTCAGTCTTCGAGTCCTTATATCGCACCGAAAATTAATACCAATCTCTTCGGGGAGTCACGTGATTTCGAGGACATCCTGGAGGCCATGGGGGTTCTCCTGTTCTGGCTGGAGTCACCAAGATTCAATATTTCGCGTCTGATAAGAATACCCTCGTTTGAGAGCATAGGCTGTCCCTCCTGTTCCAACCAATACATGTATGAATGTTTGGAAGGTGTTCGGTGTTTAATCAGATACTATACTTACCCCGCGTCTCACCCTGGTGGCACCTGTCGAATGGGTGCCCCCAATAGAGATGATGTTGTGGTCGACCCCCAGCTCAGAGTGAAAAAGGTGCAGGGTCTTAGGGTTTGCGACGCATCAATATTCCCGGTTATCCCCAACGGACCGACTGCTGCCCCGGTTTTTATGATCGGAGAAAAATGCGCTCAAATTATCAAAGATTGTTATCATCTCTAGTGAAAGAAAAATATTAAGAGAAGTCCAAGATCAATTCTTACAAATGCCATTAATTCATTAACACAATCAAGATAACTTTGAATAAAGTTTGCTAGGATAAACGATTGCTAGAACATTTATTTTTCCAAAATTCGAGGACCGATAAAGTCATTTTTGAATGACCTTGTTGGACTTGTCACACAACAATATTATAACTTTGTCTGTGTCCCTATTCATCAGTTAACCAGCAAAAGGACCGTATAATAGAAAGACAAAACATTCGGTGAAGTTTGTTCTTGTTTGAAAATTATTCATCTAATAGTAATAGAACTAAAATAGAGTTACTAGTTCAAATCACTCAAGTGACTCGATCACTTTCTTAGCAAACATTTCAATTGATTCAATTTATATTTGTTTTTATTTTCAAAAATAAATTAAAAATTTTATAACACTTCAAATGACAATTGTCCTTGCTCTTTCGGCGACATCAGCCCTTTACGCCATAGGCCATAAGTGTCACTTTGTCCTCTCCATCGCCAGGTTTACCCTTCTGGGGCTGAGCGGAAGCAGCGGCACCTTTTGCCGGATCGTCTGTCGGAGCGGAGACGACACACCCAATGGTAGCCAAGACGGCCATCAAAACGATAATTGTCTTCACATTCATTGCAACTGAAATGAAAACAATCAGAAAATATTGCATTCATTTGAGTCTAACTTACATTTGAGTGAATTATTCTGTTCTTAACTCAAGTAGTGATGAATTGCTTCTGTGGTAACAAATATGTCGCTAATAATTGAAGCGATTTAATTGAAAATATGCAAGATCAAATTACTGACTCAATTGATTTCATGTTATTTCATTAAGGAATTCAAATTTCAACATAACTTGTATTTAATTTTGAAAAAGACAAACAGGGTTCTTTGAAAAATAATTAATTTGAATGAAATTGTATTGATTCATCTTGGTTAACTTCAAGAGTTTTCCTTCAAGAATTAACTATCTTTATAAAAATGACCTAATTCAGTATTTACTACAATTTAAGAGTATATATTTAGGCCTTATATTAATTGGGGATGGACCAAGATATGTTTTATCAATTCTAAAAACTAAAATTATTTTAGCATGGTTATTCAAAGTTCCGAATGAAATACAAAAGATTTTATTACCATTATTAATATAACACAGAATAAATTGCTAGACTATTGAAAGACAAAAGTGTCTACTTTTGGAGCAAAAACTATAAAATACATAAATATTGAATTCTGTTCTCATATTTCACTATCGGTTCCCGTATT
>JAQGBD010001570.1:0-14953 GCA_034698165.1 Punctoribates punctum | reverse complement strand
TAATTTCAAGTTCTATCTTTCACCAAGCATTTTTCTTGGTCCCGACCGCGTGAAAATAGGGAGGTTCAGGTGTATTACATGTATTTATACACAGAATTTCATATATGTATATAAAAGTCATATATATATGAATATTGGTTTGAAAATTATATATTAATTAAACATCAAAAATAAATATCAGATAATAAGCTGTGAATTGAAAAAAAAGGAAAAAATTATTTATACAGAAAACAGTTTTTCAATGTCAAGGACGGCATAGGAATGGGTTTACGTGAGATCTCATTCAGTGCTGATTACTGTCGGTAGAAATGGAAGGGGTTTTTGGCCGGTACCCTATCCAATGGGGAGGGGGTTATGTCGGGAATCGGGGCCATAGTCTCCGATATAAAACGCGGGTCTGTTCGATCCGAGCCCTACAAAATCGGGTCTAATTTGTTGGGCAATGATAGGAATGTATTGTTTATCATAACTCAGTGCCAACTCTGCACAGAATAAGCACAGCATAAAACGCAGAAATACACGACTACTAAATAAATAAATACCACATTTCGACTGAAAGGAGACAGGCAGAAATAAAATACCCGGAGCCTCGCACAGCCACACTATTCTGGATCATTCTATTTATACAAGTGTTTACGTAAACACAAAATTCACATAAAAATTCATCTTTTTATTCGTCGAAAACGTTTTTCTCTGATATTTAAATACAGGAAAAAAAAATTAATTTTATTTCACTTTTTCTTTACATTAAATAAAATGGTTTTTTATTTATTCTGTGCGTCGAATAATAAATTATTACTATCCGGCTGTTTATCTGCCAATTGATACCTTGAAGCTTTTTCCCCAGAAAAATTGCTTGATAAAACTGTCCAGCAATGAGCTCAGAATAGAATCTATCTAAATATAAACTTGGTTTTTTAGTTCTGATTTTTCTAATTGATAAGTGTTTTCGTCGTTAATTTCAGTTTCAAAAGTCTCTTGTTTTTCAATGTAAACACACAGTTAATAGCCGGAGCACCGGGTCTTTTGCACAGCACATAGTGGAAGCCCTTGAATTGAAAAACTAATTTTAATATCTATTCCATACATCTGTTCATTAAATTAGAGGATTGGCTGCAGAGAAAGTTTGCCCTAAATATAGTGTAAATTCACTATTATTTTGAAGTCAAGACATTTAATAATAGGCCGACGAATATGACTATTATTACAGCAAAAGTACAGAGTTTTCAGTCGGAGGTCTGTCCGCAGAGCACAGCAATAATATGAAGTGCTATTCCAACAGAATTTATAACTCATTTTCCTTCACTTGTTATTTGATTTCTATCTAATGGAGACAGCCTTCGATTCGAAATACTTGGTTAGTTTTGTCGACCATAAATAGATTCTTGTTATTAGTGTTTAGAAATTATATCCAATTTTCTGTTTTATCCAAATTTTTATCTAATATTCAGTTTTCTGTATAAAAATCATTGAAAAAACGGGGAATTCTGTGCCTATTCTGTGCGCTCACAACTCATCCGAACGGATGAGACGTTGAAGAAAAAAGTAGTGAACAGCACAACAAATAATTGTGTTTTTATGCTGAGTGCGGGGGGACAGGGATGGGGGGAACGGAGGGACGGACAGAGTGAGAATTGTTTGCAAAAATTGTCGTTACTATCAATACTATAGCACAGAATAAATACTTGGAATTCAATGCCAGTGCAAGCCTTGAACTTAAACTGCTCTTACAGTCGGTTTGTGTGTCTGTGCGGTTGTGGCTGTGCTCACAGCACAGCATAATATGCTGGGAAAAGAGAAACTTTTTTCTTCTCCACATTTTGCAGGAATAAAATCACAATAAATGTTAATTAATTAATAACAGAAAGACATTGAAATGTGAGACAAAAAAACGTCTTTTCTTTTAATTGAATACAAAAATTAAATTACAGTTAAATTAAATCAAAGCTCAACCGCAGGGGTGTGCAGAACGGCTGAGCAACAGGTTTATGGGGCGCCCCATTGTGCCCATTTATAGCTGTGAGCAAGGTAATTGAATAAATTGTGTGTCATTTGATGACAAAATCTGTTGATTTTAATCTTTTTATTTGTTGTTTGATAATTAAATTTTTTTGCTCATGCTAATTTTATTGGCTGTTGTCTGGGAGAACGTCTTCAAGAAAAAGGTTTTATATTCTTCACAATAATCCGGGAAAGTTTATAAATCCACACTTATCTTAAGGCAATGAGATTCTTGAAAAGGACCTTGCACATGACTTTAAAAATACACGACTAATGACGAGGAATGGCTGAGCTCTGGTAGAAAAAGGCTTTTCAATGGGGAGAGACATAGAGAGAGAGAGAGAAAAAAAAAATAGTTGTTTAGAGTGAGTGCTGAGAGGGTTGTGTGCGCTGAGAGCCGGAGTGATAAACAGCACAGCCTTGAAGTGATTGCCTAACATTTGTATACTGTGTGTGAAGTTTTGCTTTTTCTCCCATTCACTGTATGTTTAGGTTTTTGCTGTTTTATACTAAATAAAGTGCACACCATATCACTGGTGCACACCATATAGTGGAACACCATATTCACTGCCAACAGACACAACCACTACATTAATTTTGTTATGGTAATTTTTATTTTATTTTTTGTTCGTGAACTTCAAACAGTCACTGATTAGTCGTTGATTATCCCAATTATTTTAGCATGATCAATTTTAGAGGAGAAATTAGTCTGTTGTTAATTGTTCATTGTTACTTTCATTGCCAATTTGTACTTGGTTAATTTTGGGAATTTATTGCTTGCTTAACTACTGAAATGTTAATTAATTTAGCTTGAGCCATAAATTCTAGCCTAGAAACTCTATTTTAGCAAGATTGTTTACAATGTTATACTTTTATTATTTTTTGTTAGCTTAAAAATTGCGCAAGCTCAATTATAAACAAAATTCGAGCTTGCATATTTTATTATTGGAGATTAAATTAATGACACCGTGATATTCAATCTTTATTTATCCTGTTTATTAAGCCTAGTATTGAATTACCAATGAATTTGTTTTTTTCTTATTTGCTTATCGACAGCCAGTGATGACCAAGGTAGTAAAATCAAACTACATCTATATTTTGCTAGAAAGTGTATACCCTGCTAATTTTTTTCGGTTGCAGGACACCTTGGACATATTTAGCAAGCTACACCCAACACTCCTCTCGTAGGATACCTTGGCTATCACTGATCGACACGGCTATGGACTGCCAAATGAATTTGAATTCATGTTTGGCTAAAAAATTAATTTTATTCATAGATTTCTTGGTATTTATTCGGATATTCTGACCGCTGATCCTCTTTTTCAATGAGCAAGAACATTTACTGGAATAATCGCGGGATTTATCATGGTAATTAATTAGTTAGAATTAAGTTTATTCAGTTGTTGTTTTAATTTTTGATTTTTTGTTGTGAATTCCCCTGAATTCCAGCTGAAGTTTTTAAACAAGCACGATTTAACAGGTATTCAGCAAGATCAAGTTCTGATTGAAGCCTGGATCAAATTATTAAATAAATAAGTGACTAATGGTTTGAGAAAATATATAATCAATTATTTTCATTAATGTTTTCCTCGCCTTTCGTTGAGTGAAAAGAAAAATAAGTAAAAAACTGTTAACTCTTATGACATGAAAAGTAAATCTAATGATTAATCGCATATTTATTTGTCAGCAATCGGGTAATGAAAATCAATAACCGGGTAAATAATCTATGAAATAATCCATGAGAAATATCGGAGAAATGTTCTATTTTTGGACAAGTGTTCAGAAATGAACATGCTTAATTCTCATCCGGGTTTATGTGAGTATTTATTGAGGGATAACCTCTAAAAATATGAATTAGCTTGATAAATTCAAGCTTTTCTGATACCTAGCAATATTAATAACAGGATTCAAATAGAATAAATATACCACCTTGCTCATCTCATTTTACTCAAGTGAAAAAATCCAGTTTTTCTTCAGAATCAACGAAAGGAAAGTCTTTTTTATTTATTTTCATAACTAATGTCTGAAAAAAATTGAGTGAAACTCATCTTCGACTCAAACCATGACTTTATTTGAGTCAATGGATGTGTTTTGTGTGTTTGAACAACAGTCCAATTATACCCCTAATAGATCGGTTTGAATATCCGCTTACACTCTTGCAAATTGACAAGTTTGAACTAGTTAACTCTGAGCTGGGAGAAAAAGTTTTTTGTAAATATTTTTTTCTTCCATTGAAATCCAATACAAAAAATTTGTTAATATTTTTGTTTATTCGTTAGAATTATATTACTTTTCATTAGTTCTGAATTCATTTCATAGCTTTGAAAGGATTATCAGAAAACAGGAAAAACTATATCAGTGTTTGAAATATGTATTTCATATGCAGTCGACTCCAGGTTTTGATTTCTTAAACAATTTGTTACTAATCGGTAGGAATTTAGGACTTTTCTCCTCGAATATTGAAGTTATTTATAGATAATTAACAGGATTATTGATCGAGATCATTTTGGATCCAATTACAAAGCTGTAGCTTTGAATTAATTAGCATGGTGGTTTTAATTTCATATTAATTCCATGGATTACGGTTCCAATTGATTCAAATCTATTTTACCAGGTTAATATTTTTGAGTGAGTGAGTGAGAGAGAGAGAGAGAGAGAGAGAGAGAGTCAGGTTTACCTAGAACAGAATCTAGGTATGAATATTTCTGTGCCTAAAATTCAAGGTTATGAAAAATAACCTTTCTCATTATTCTAATCAATTCGTATTTGTTCAAGTTCAATTTTTCAAACAATTATTGTAGACTTACTTCAGTTGACAGTTCCGGTAGTTGTCATTCTGTGCACTCAATTGACGGCAAAGAATATCAGAAATTCAGTCAATGAATGAGTTTTTTAGTTTCACAACAAAAATGTTTCCGATGAAAAAAATTCAGTTTTTTCTTCTGTTCAACAAATAGTTTGAAAAGTTTTGTCCTTTGAAGTGATGACACAAATGAGGAGTCTTTCTGAGTAAATGAGTTCCTACTCAACAGCACCGGCTGTTTATGAGTCAATTCCCCAAAATAAGTGTCCAAACAGTCACCAAAAAATTGTTCCAAATTTCTGGCGAACCAGAGATCAGATTTAAGTAAAGTATCTTAAGTTAGGGCCAGAGTTAGGGCACAGAATAACTTTTCTCCAGAGCACAGGGCTTTGAAATTGCGGTAAAAAACACACCGACTGGTTGTGTGACGCAAACGAACTGTCTGACAGTCAAACACTGACTGAGCTCAGGGGCCTCCACTCGTCTGGCAATCAAACATAGGCTGTGCTGTTTAGGCTGTGCTGTTTAGGCTGTGCTTATAAAACATGTGATCATTGATTAGTTTTACTGCCAGAACAGAGACGCCGTTTGCGTAATATTGTAATAAATTCTTAATTTTAAACATAAATTACGGGCTTTTCGAACGAATATTCTTAATTCTTTTAGATGAGCAGGGCAGATTTTTCAATTTTCAAGTTCTTCTTGCCTTTTCTTAACATGGCAAGCTCAAATAAATTTTTTCAACCAGGAATCTTTTTCGATTTATTTGTCTGATAAATTTAATTAGAAGTGTTGATAGTTGAGTTTTTTTTGTTCCTGGTCATTAGTGAATAAATATAATTAAGAATTTAATGATCATTTTATTACTATCCATTGCTATTATGACATTATCTTGACATTGAATGTACTAGATCGTTCATGATACAGGAAAAGAGAATTTCTTATTTATTTATTCTCTTGGTCATTAATTTTTGTTTACACAACTATCTCGTTAATAAGCAAGCAACTTTTATTACTTTACCCTCGAAATTTCGATTTTGTTGTGTGAATCAGAATTTTTAAGCTAGCTCATCTTACAAAATGAACCTGATATATTTACTCAAGATTGTTTAGCAATTTACTCATTTCACAAAATATCCTAGGTCAAAATTTTCAATTCTAATGGATTCATCAAAATCTGGCATATTACCAAGCCACACTACATACCAAGATACACAAACAAGATAATAAACTTGGAAAACCGCCTGAAGCAATAAATTTTAATTTCAAAGGTGTGCTCGGTCAATTAATTTATTTGAATCCATTATCGATTTTAAGTTTGATTTGATGAAAAAAAAATTCCCAAAAAAGGGCAAAAAATGTCAGAAATCAGGACTTTTTTCAATTATCGAATAACTTGCAAAAAAATTTAATACATTAGAAGAAAAATATTTCGCAATAAATAACTGAATAAACGAAATGAAATATAAAGTCATCGGAGAGAGAGAGAGAGAGAGAGAGAGAGAGAGAGAGAGAGAGAGAGAGAGAGAGAATGGCATTGAATTTCTTGATTTAATCATTTGTTGTATTGAAAGCCAATTCATGTATAATATTATTAATATATTTACTTATAATATATATGACGCCAAACAAAATAATGTAATATATTTATTGCTGGCCTTTTGCTGTGTAGTTATTGTTGCTTACGCCAAACTTAGCAATGAACAATTCCATTATAGTTTGCTTCAATAATCGGAGTCAATTTGATTTTATTTGAGTCGCTTTTCCGAATAGAATCCAATTTTCTATTATAATAGTTATTCTTATTTATAGAAATTGTTTGTTATCTGAGAGTAGAATAAAAATTTACTAAACAATCAACTGATAGAATGTCTGCACATAAAGGACTCGGCTGATAATGTCCTGGGATGTTCACCAGATTGGTTTCAAAGTGTCTAGACAATGTGTAAATTGTTAAAGATTAAATTGAGCAATTTATCACCATGCTAATTCACCAGAATTTCGTGGAAAAGCGACAATTTTTATTCGAAAATTATCTTGATAATTTAGTTTTCTTTCTATTTAATAAGATAATTTTCATGAAATTAGCTAGAACAATTTGAAATTATCTTATATAATGTTTCAAAAGAACAAAATTGATCTTGGTAAATAGTTTTAAAAGTAATAATTCATAGTTGAAAATGTTGACCTAGTTAAATTCAAGGGGATGTTGACGCCCACCCGATGCCCACCACTGACCGGAGAATAATAATTGAATTTATTTGTTTGCGATAAAGAGTCACAACTTTTTCTCTCGTTTCCAAATCTAATCTGATCTTGGTTAAACAGACACACAGTGTGTAAGGTATTCCATTTCAAGTTCACCTTTTCTTATCACAAAAATATATCAAATTATTTATTTATTTAATTATAATATTAATCCGAGAATTGTCTTATATTTCTTCCAATTAGAAAACTTTTCCACTGTTTTCAAGTAAACCTCAAGGGGTGGGCATAAAAGCAGTGATCGCCAAGGGGGAGGGTATACCCCGGAAACACTCCTGTGACCGAAAATTTGGGAAATACCCCCACCCCTGAGCTAAAAGTTTTGAAAAAAGCTCAGGACACCCCCTAATACCCCTTGATACACAAGGGTCCTCCTGGGCTAAAGAGCTTGGCGATGTCTTGTATGAAAGGGTGTTCCTAATGGTCAGCCTTTTTAACCCAGTGATGAAAAATACTCAAAAAATATTTGTGAACTAGCTCAAATATTTTCACAATTAGTCAATAAATAACATAATAAGTGGTATCATGGTGATTTTTTGTTTGTATACCTTGGTCACCTTTAATTGCAAGACTATTCTTATTCTGTTCGCACGTCAGTGACGGTCAATGTTGAGGAGGAAATCAAAACTGTTTTTTGACGTCAAACCATTGAAATGGAAATCGTTTTAATAAATTGCTCCAGGTGGTCCAGACCCATTAACGGATTAGGCTTTAGGCTCGGATAAATGCCAAGGACATTTGCGGCTTAGTGTTGCATAAGATCAAGGTAGCCTAGACACGTTTTATGAGCAAGGACAGTTGATTTTCAACATAGAATTGGCTCTTGGTATAAAATTCATTGTTATAATTAGCACAGTTTTATCAAGCAGAGTTTGGGTTTAAAAGTATCTTGGTTAGGTTTAGAAGAGTTTAAGATCGCAATCGACCAATGAGCATGCTCAATCGTTGTGAAAATAGAGATAATAAAATTGTATAATAAATACGATTTGTTATCGAATGGGATGAATAAAACAATTTTATTTTTACCTAGCTTGTTTACGTCAATAAAGCCATAAACCTTTTTGACTCTTATTCTGTGCTAAACAGCCATAAAAATGAGCTTAAAATCGGATTTAAATTTCAAATGAATTAAGTCTTTTCGATAAATATTAGGGGAAAACAAAAATCGTTTTCAACTCTTTAGTTATTTTTGAATAATTTTCATCTTTTTTGCGATAAATTTGAATAAAATTTTGAATTCAAAGTTTGTTTTGAGTGAAAAAAATTTATTCAACATTTGAGCCAAGATTTTCCTCAATTGATAAAAATGAACATGCTATTTTTATCGGTAAGTTTATTTATTCAATATGATTATGTTTATTTAATGGCTAAATTAGCATGCTTAATGGAATTTCAAGGAAAGAGTCAATTTTATTCATCATGGTGATTTATTCAGCAATAAAATAGAAAAATCACGAGTTTTGAATAAATTTATCAAGCTAAAATCAATTCCAATAGTCTGTTACAGCGCGAAATTGAGCATGGCAAATTAATTTAAATAAGAAGGCTAATTTAATAATTAACCTTGTCAAAATAGGCAATCTATCATTTGTATGGTATTGATCTATATTGAAAAATGATCAAGCACAAGCCCTGGAAACTCCCAAATCGCACAGACATACGTGACTACTGACGAAGGCTTAGGACTGGGCGCTGACACACCACTGGTCTGCAAATAAATGCCATAATAAGAAAAATTAAAATAATTGGTTTTGAAAAAAACAAAATAAATTATTTCGAATATAAAACTTGTTTTCTATAAACCGATTGAAAAGAAAATAGTTATCAATAAATCTGAGAAAAAGTTTATTTTCTTTCAAAAAAAAAATCTTTTGTCTGGAAATCCAATAAAAGGAGAGTCGGGAGAGAGAGAGAGAGAGAGAGAGAGAGAGAGAGAGAGAGAGAGAATCGGTTTTTGTTTAAAATAGAGAAAAATGTATTTATTTATTATATTTCAATCAATTCATGTGATTATAGTTTTCTTGTTATAAGAAAAATGGATTCAATTGTTTTGAATACAAATTTGAGCCCATATTTGATAAACTCAAGTATGAAATCAAAGTATTAAAGACACAAAAGAAGCAAAAAATAACAATTTGCCAAACAATCCAAGGCTATAAACTGAGCACGATTATAAATATTTGGCAGTGAATTCCAGTTCTCTTGGGTTTTGTTTCTATAATTTGATTTGTGTTCGCTATTTATTAGTAATAATGGGTTTTTGTTGTTTTAAAATAACATTTTTATTGTATTTTTTCAACAAATTCTCGGTTTTGTTCCAAAATTTTCTCAAATTTTCTTTTATCGAAAAGACTTTAATGAGTTTAGTCTTAACACAAACACCTTTTTAATTGAAATATAAATGTTTAGTAAATCTGATATCTTGGCAAAGGTTTCACACTTTTGGTGTCGGCCCCCCTTTCCTCTCCTCCCCTCCCGTTTTTCATAGACTATAGTAATCTCTGTTTTGATAATCAATTGAATTATTAAATAAAACTTTACTTTCGTTTTAATGAATAATTAATTTTGAAATTCGTGTCAAATATGAACAATAATTATATAGATAACTAACTGGGCTTGCTCATTCACTCTATCAATTGAAAGGTAAGAAAAAGCCTCCAATTAGTGCCAAGAATTGTAATTTTTCTTTAATAACTTTTAATGAGTTTTCAGTAATCAATCGATAATTTATAGCAGTTTTTGCACAGAGTTTATAGATTTATATAAAACTAGTCATAGATTCTAAACCTGATAATTATCAGTCTATCGGCTTATGCTGTGCTCCGAAGGGTTGGGTCACTAACTAACCAAAGCTTTGGTTAGTTATTAGTTATTATTATTATTATTATTATTATTATTTGATTTGGAGTTTATTTTTCAGAACCTTTTTCTGAAGTAATTTCACTCATTATTTGTTACTTAAGTGGAAAGGCTTTTGGAAAGCCTTCAAAGGCCTTCAAAAACACTTATTTTTATTTAATTTAAGCAAAACTATTGTAAATACTGTTTAAAAAAAGTTATCTCTTTTCACATAAGTTTGAAAATCTATCGATAACTTGGATTAAATTTGTAGCAAGGTGTTAAAAATGTTGTTTGCTAGATAATTATAATGCTAGATTTTATCAGGCTTAATTTTCCCCTAAACTACGACAATTTTTCAAGGTGTTCAAGTTAAATCATTAAATTATGCAAGATTCAATTATTTTCCACCCCTTGACCATCACTTAAGCTCCAGGTCTTTATCTAATCAGAAGATTAGATCACTTTTTGTTTTTGCGGTTAATTACTAATTAATAAACTGATAATATTTGTTTCCATAAAAGGTTCCAGGTCAATTATCAAGCTGTAAATCTTTAGTTTTATTGATTTAAACAATGAATGAACTTGGTGAATATTAATTTTGGCGAGAGTAAAGACGATTTTAATCTTGAACAATTTACTTTTTTTTAATTTCGGGATAAGTTTAATAAAATTCATTTTTTTAAAATTTATCGTGCTCAATTTGAGCTTGGTGATTTTGTTATAGTCAGATTATTGTTTCAAAAAGGTACTAGGTTTTTTATGCGAGCGGATAAATGATTTAAAATAAACTTGCAAGCTGTTAAACTTCAGTTAAATATATTTGAAGTCAAGATAAACTTGGTTAGTTTAACTGTTGGAATATCTGTCCACAAATATTTTACCAAGCTACAAATGAGTGACTTTTCAGTTTCTACTTTTGCAAGATTAGTTTTATCCGATAAATGCCAAGATCAATTAATATTTGAAAACTCATAGAAATCGAGCCTAATTCAAATTGAGCATGATCATTTTCTACAAGAAAACATTGTCTAAGACCCAGAATATGAGTTTTGAGACCACCTCTGAATTGGAAAGAGTTTTCTCATCCGAGAAGTAATGACAGAAATATCTGCAAAAATAATTATAACTCTTATTGTCTTAAATGCATAAAAACTGTTGTCTTTTGTTAAGGAATAGCATAAAAGAAAACATCAAAACTCATTACATAATTCATATTCATATTTATTGCTAAATAATTACATGTTATTCCAGTTTCTCTTCATCTTAACGAAGGCTTATTTTATTTGTAGATCACCATGGTAGTGACCAGGCGAACATTTTTAGCCCAGGCGTTCAAATCCTCTATCATTTCAGGTGTTATTCAACTGAAAAATCTCATTATTCCTGGATTTTCATGAACTTAATCAACATTTTCTGTTGGATAGTGACCAGGATCATGGAATATTCAGTGATCCTGGTAATTTCAAACACAGAACACTTTGGCTATGGCTCCACATCCAACAGGAATGGGATTTAAATTTTATTTATTGTTTGCTTAAACTTTTCGTCAGATTCTTATGTTTTTTAGGTTTGTATTCAAAGCGAAAGAAATATTATAAGTTATAACAAAACGAATGAATGAATGCATTAAACGAAAGAACATATTATTTATGAGAAGCAAAGAATTGCTTTTTTGGCTATTATTTTGTCATTAGAGTAATTACAGTCCAACCCCGCTATGGGTAACCCTTTCCTCTGATTTTACGGCTAATTGTTGGCCATTGAAAGCACTGACTGTATAATAGCCAATAGATTTATGAGAATTAATTAATGCCAGGATTAAAATCATCGACGATTTATGGATAGGATGTTCCCCCCATTGTTATCTCGGTCATTAAGTGATGCAAGAGTGAGAGGAGCGGCCGTTTTCGCTGCCATTTTCAACAAAATGTGACAAATCTATTGCTGGGCTATAATTCATGTAAACTGTATATGAATTGTATGAAAATTAGTGGAAAACTATACCATTATTTAAATAAACTTTTGTGTTTTGTTTGGTGCAAAAAATTATTAAACCAGCAAGGACATAATTGCATAGGCTTAGGCACAGCACATCTCAACAGGAAATACACTCCGGACTCATGACTTCTGTTATGACAAATGGCTTTTTAATTATAATACAAGAATCGCAAATCACTTTTGCCTCTCTCTCTCTCTCTCTCTCTCTCTCTCTCTCTCTCTCTCTCTCTCTCTCTCTCTCTCTCTAATTCTCATTTAAATTATTCTGAGTATAATTCAAATGAATTATAATCTTTGAAATTTTTCTCTCATCGATTCGAAACAAAGACTCGAATTCCATATAATTAACATATAAATGATATTACGCTGTCTTCAAAATGATAAATAATCTAGGTAATTAATGTGATGATAGGCTCACAAATAAAGTTATTTATGAATATTTTTCATCAGTGAAAGTTTGGTTCACTTATAAAGAATACTTTAAGTTTACTTTACTTTAAGCATGGTGAAATGCTTAAATCTCGCTATTTTCTGTTTCTTGCTAGGTAATAATTATAAGAAATGAGTTATCCGGGTAAAAATGTTAGCCATAGTAATGAAATATTAATTATTTGGCATTAATTATGAAATTTGTTTTACATTTCAATGGAATTCGTGAAACACTTGTTGTTTGAGTTATTAATCAGAAGAAAAAAGATTAAAATGTGTTCACAATTGTGTTTCGAATTCATTATTCAACTTTAATCTTGGTTTTAAACAACGAAATTATAGCAATTCTGGTCAATTCAAATATGATCTTGTTCATTATTTTGTTAATCATGGTTAATTTTGAAGCAATTCATCTGACAGACACTGCCTGTCAAGGTATAGCCGAAGGAAAGACTGTCTACCAGTGCTCGAGCTATTGTGGCTATGAAATGGTAAAAATCTACCTTGCTAATTTAAAATTCTAAATAATTGATTTACCTTGCACTTTTTCAGCGCCTTGAAAAAGGCATTTGTCGTAACCAAGAGTGTATTTGCGAGGGAAGACGCACTGACCGCACGGGTGACTTGCTCATTTGAAATTGTCAAATATTAACATGATAATTTTTAAATGTTAACTTGCTGATTTTTAATTTAAATAAATTTGAATTTTAAACACCATGCTTTTATTTTTCAAATTGATCAAGTTTATTTATGAGAAAGTTGACCGAGAGCACCTACCGATAAACACCTGCCATCTGTTGAATCAGAAATGATCTAGATTCTTATCACACAGGATTCAACTTTTTTAATACCAAGACACAAATTAAATTCAATGAAATGTCACAAAGAATTTCAGAAAAGGTGAAACAAATTCAAACAAATTATCGATAAAATGATTTTATTCATTGAATTAATGATTGATTTCATGATTTGAATGCATTTTTTGAACTCATTTTAAGCGGTTTTCAGTCGTTATAAATGTTTTTATGTCCGAAATCGTTGACCCGTTTGATAGCACCGGTCCTTCGGATCTGTGGACTGGCAGTGGTCTGAGCGACGGCACAGTTGTCTTGTCTGATCTCATGGAGTGGCAGCACATCATAGATGCCGTTCTGGAAGTAAATGTCTTGCAAATAGTTGAGCATTATTTTGGTGAGCGTCGAGTCGGGTGCTCTCGTGTAGATGTTTGCTATACCTGTGCCCGCAATTCATGGCTCAGATAAATAATTTTATGGGTAGGGGAGGGGTTGCCTACCGTTATGTCCATTCATTGTTTGGGAACAGCTATAGAGAAGAGCAATACCCAGTTCCTCATCAAAGTGAAGGAGGTGTGTGTCGAAGGAGGCGCCGCCTGATTGATAATGAGCAAGATTGTTACATTTGTGCGAGATAACCATGCTTACTTTGTAAGGTACTGGTCCAGGAAGCGGGTGTGCTATCGAACAGGACGGCGGTGGCGTTCTGTCGCCTCCATTCATTTGTTCTTGATAAATTTTAATCTTGGTCAATTTCAATAATTTATTGTTCGAATGTCTTACACATTATTCTGAAGATTGTCCAAGATGAAAACTCGGTGATCCCCGTCATATATGTACTGAATGTAAGAGCACTTGAAAAAGGGTTCGTCAGGTCTGAGACGACTCCTCCACCGCTTAAACCATAAGCCTTCGTACTATTGGGTTATTTTTTTCGCCAAAATGGGTTATTTTGATCATAATTTGATGACTGAATCAATTGATGGAAAGGAATACCTGTTTGAAGGTTTTGAAACCGGGCGCCGACCGGGTTATTGGACAGACGCCTGGCTTCTCCTGACCTCTATTCTCGAGTACTTGTGTTTGGGGTCGATATACGATGAATGACCTCTCGTTAAATGGATTACCACTCCATTGAGCACTACTCGAGTTGTGGCCCAACACAGAGCACACCATAACTGACACCAAATATAAAGAAGTTTTCAAATAAAACATAACTTTTTTGTTTCACTTTTTAACTGATTTTAAGTCAAAAGAAATTTTTTCTGAACTCAAAAAATAAGTTTTGAAAAACACTTTTGACTGCTTTATGTCTGAGCAGAGGACAGGTATGACTGTTCTGATGATCTAATTTTGATAAGAAGACTGGCAGTGCATTCACTCGGCTTTCGATTTCCGTATTTATAGTCTGTTCTTATTCTGAGCCCAAAACGTGAAGCAAAGAATTTCTCGATTTTTTAGTTGTTATTCAAGTTTTAAACCAATTATTTAAATTTAAATAAAATAAACAATTTGACAAATAAATTTCCATATAATTTTTACCAAGATGTTCAAAAGGTGTTTGAAATGAAAATATACAGAATTATAACTACAATAGAGACACAAATTAATCGGAAGTAAACTCAACTCAAATTCCGTTGTATTTTGACTGAACTCACTTCAAATCGAATTGAAAAAAAAGCCGTAAATATAGTGATGCCCGATTGAATCGAGATCAATTAGAAATTTGAGTGTTGTTCAGAAATTTGGACACAAATTGAATCAAAAACTGTTTATTCAAAAGAATGAAAGAAAAACTGTTTGAAAGTGAGTTGAGTTCAAA
>JAQGBD010001569.1:0-14958 GCA_034698165.1 Punctoribates punctum | reverse complement strand
GTTCCTCTCATTCCTCAACCAAAACATTGATCACATGTTTAGAAAATACTGAAATATCGGTTAAATTGATCTCAATTTGCGGACAATTTGTGGACATTTCTTATCTGTCAATGAGTTTAATTTGTTGAAAAAAATGCCTGTCTTTGAGTTGCGATACGCGCCTCACGTCTGCCGTCTATTGAATGGGGTTTTCTGTGTCTATAAACCGCCCTCAAAGTCATTAAAATCGTCCCGAAATGCACTTCTGGAGAAACTTTGCACCGGTATTAATACAATTGTTATCTTCTTTACTCAGTTTTTATCACCAATTCGTTGGTTTCAGAGTTAAACTCAATGGAAAGCCGTCCGACGCAACAATATGTCGACATTTCGGGAGACTTGTCGTCGGGAAAGGGTTTTACGGTTGAAACTAAAGAAAGTTTTGCCGACAATCCTCTGGTTGTGGGAAAGAGATATCAACCGCAAGACCTTTCCCTATCAATAGCGAATAACCCTGGTTGGTTTGCTTCCGGAGTTATGGTCGTCTTCATCGGTAAAAGTGCTAAAAATGCGATCGACTTTAAAAACGGTCAACACTTAAGAGTTTATGAAATAAAAGGTCGGTTTGGGTTCGCGACCGACGACTTCACATCAAACGGAAGAATAATAGAGAAGACGTGGTTTAAACACATCAGAGAGGATAACATCACTCGAGTGGTCAGCAAAATGCAGTCCATATTTCAGACCCAAATGTATAAAACTATGGGAATCGATATTCAAACTCAAGAAGCCTATGAAATGGCGGCCAAAGGAATGGTCAGACCCGCTATGCAAAAGACGACACCAATTATATACGCAATGCGTTTGACTGAGTTCTGTCCGCCGGACTTCACTCTTGAGATCGAATGCATTAACGAATTCGATCGCTATTTGTTTGGTCTGATCCATGATTTGGGACTCAAACTAAAGTCTAGCGCAATGTGTACTGCGCTCCGACTCAAGAGGTTCGGCCCCTTCACTGTCGAACACTCTTTATTATACAAACATTGGATTTGTGAACATATAATCGAAAATATAAAAATATGTGAACCACTGTTGAAACCACATCTGTTCCGACCGATGTCTCCTTTGCTGAGGGATCCGAACCAACTCTCAGATCAGGACATCTTTTTAGAAACACTTAAACAAAGCGGAGAAATAATCAAATAGTTTGTAGTGAAGAGGAATACCTGTAGTGATGATGTCTGGCAAATGTTTCGGCCACTAATAGTGGAAATACTAACGACGCGTCCGCATATATTTTCACCGGTTTGGCCTCTCTTCTAATTTTACCCCAAGAAACGGCTTCATCGGGTCGGGCGCCAGCATCGCTCCCATCGAACTCGTTGGCGGTATTAATAAAAACAGAAAAGTCGGCCCCATTTCGCTAAACATCCATAAAATGTTTATAATTTAATTAATTGTCAATAAAAGTGTTCAAACAAATGAGAGACCATTAGATTTGCGTTACAGATGTGGTGTTTGACTAAACCCCCGCCCAATATAATCATTCCTGTCTTCCGGGCCTTCACTGCAATTGTGTTAATCCTTCGAATGTCTATAAAACAGACAAAGAATTAGACAAAAATTATTTTTAAACTGAGAGCCAAACCCTGAACGATGTCTATCTCAAGGCCTGGATTTCTATAGGTATGGAAATAAATCATATCTCCTAACGAGCCATCAGTCAGTGCCGGACAGAAGATCGGAATTTGGTTTCTGGCCGCCCAATAACAGATGGATTCCTCGTTATTTATCTTTTCTCCTAATCTTGTGATCACTTTTGATGGCGACCACCGCTGTTTGCCTTCATTCTGTTCGGCCAGCAGTTGATCCAGAATTGGTTGAACCCAATTCTCAAACTTACAATAGTTGTCGTTCGGAACTAAAAGGTTTCCGATTCTATTGATTCCCTCATCTCTTAACTGACTTCCCTTGAGATTGAAATCTCCGACAAATGTTTGTCCCAAACATTTGATTATGTCTTCCTCGACACCACCGGCAGTGGTGACAATGCAATCAATCTAAGGACCGAATAATCATTGAATTGAGACCTTTATTGAAGAGACAGTTCTAACCATTTTGTGCTGAACTAAGAACCTAATCGTATCCCTGACTCCACTGGAGATCATATTCGAAGTGTAGCCCAAAAATATAGTACATCCGGTCTTTCGACGGATGAAAGGATCCGTCTCTAGACTGTCCTCTGCAAAAGACTCGTCCGACTCGTCCCGACTCTTAAGCTTTAGTTTGGATCAATTATTTAATTGAATATCATTTGAATTGAGTTAAGAAATGGTTACCATTTGTTCGATTTGTTGAACCGATTGTCCGAAATTCGTGGCCTGGAATCCGGTGGTTAGGTATGTCTGAAGAAGTGCCGAATGATTTATTCCTTGGTTGAAGTCATAGCCTTTCACTTGATTGGGAAATGAGTCCAGTATTTGAGGCACTGATTTAGTCTTCACCAGAACCGCTTCAGTGACTAACGAAGGAATTGATTCCATAACTCAGAATATGATCACAAAGTATTTGATGTCAAATAAATTGTTGAAAGTTTTGATATTTTTGAATACACCGTCAAAATGAATATTTGCTGGAGTATTGTCCAATAATTTTGAGCCCAAATCACTTACAGAGGAGACATAGTGTCTATTCTAAAAATTCTAAAAACTATCTTGATTAAACTGATTTCAACAATGGCTCATATTATGAGAGTTAGCGGCAGATCAACACATTTGACAAAATGATTGCATCACTACAACCAATATAACTACCAAATAATTATTGCTAGTTCATTTCAAACATATCATCTTATTTAGTCTTTGTAATAAGAATAACATTAATAAAAGTGAGCTTGCTCAATAAATATTTTCGTTTTTTGTAGAATATTTGTTAATTATTTGCGATATTTAGTAATTGCTTTAAGAAAAATAGGTTTCACTGTATTTGTTTGCATTCGTTTCTATAGTTGTTATAAACAATGATTTGTTTGTAAACAAAAACACGTTTTGAAAATCAGTTTTAAAAAAAGATTAAAAATAATTTGGTTTCTGTTTATTATTTTTCGACATTAAACTAAATAATGTCGAAATCGATTTACGAATACGTCCGCAGTTATGAAGAATCTTCAGATACTGTTCTTCTGAAGGACTGTTATATTGTGGTCCGAATCGATGGACAAAGATTTCACAAATTCTCGAAAGTCCACAATCTTTTGAAACCAAACGATAAAAGGTCTGAACAATTAGTCAATTGATTGTCACTTAAGAACAAATCTCTTCAATAGATGTTTGGATTTAATGAACGAATCGGCAAAACATGTAATGAAATCGTTTTTCCCGAATATAGTCATCGCTTACGGTATTTAAAACCCATTTAATTGAATTTAAAATTGATTTCAATTGAATTAAAGGCCAAAGCGATGAGTTTTCGTTTATTATCCGTCGCTTTTCCAATATATTCAAAAGAAGACAAAATAAGATAATGTCTTTAGTCGTGTCTTCATTTACTTCTGCGTATGTTTTCTATTGGTCTAAATTCTTCCAAAGCAATGATAGCCTGCCTTCGGTTCCACTTCAATATCCGCCGGCATTCGACAGTCGATGTGTTCTTTACCCGAACTCGAAGGCAGTGATGGATTACCTGCGATGGCGTCAAGTGGACTGTCACGTCAACAATCTCTACAACACTACATTCTATGCACTCACCGGTCAGTACACCAAATATACCGTCAATTCCGACAATTCATACAAAATAATCGTCGATTCGAGAAATGATAGCCAACCGATGCCATTGACGGCCAGAGAAGCCACCGATCGGTTATCAAAATCTTTGAGTTCAGACAAACACGAAATACTGTTCAAAGACTATGGAATTAATTACAACAATGAATTGGAACAGTTTAAGAAGGGGTCAGTTCTTATGCTTAATATAAGTGAAGACATTACCAAAACTATTCTCAAACAAATGAATCCCAAGAATAAGGATTTGAATGTCTCTGAAGAATCTGATATTGATTTGAATCAATACATTTCACTCAATTATATCGATATAATTAAAGACAAGTTTTGGACCGAAAACGACAAACTTCTCGCTTAACGAAAAAATTCCCGTTTTATACGATTTTGTATTTTTGTTTAAATAAACTTAAATATAATTAAATTGAATTTAAAACTTATTAATAAAATTTTTTATTTAAAATCTTTGAAATCAATTATAGATTTTATATAATATTCAATAAAAACAATAATAGAATTAATAAAATAAAACTTCAATTTGAGAATAGATTGGAAGAGATGTGAGCCTCGATTCACATCAATTGGTTAAACAAAATGCGAAAAAACTTAAATATTATATTATTATAAGAAATAGATTCTAAACAGTTCTATAGATTAGGAGATAAACAAGATTTCAATCTTTCAAAACAGTGAATGAGAGGTAAGCCATGTCTTTCCGTAAATTCACTAAAGAATAGTTGGTATACGAGTTGACTGTGAATGAGTCGCCGGTCTTAATCAGGACCTCTTTATTGTCTTCAATTTTGAGACCCAATACTCCAATCGTTAGAATTAAATAAGATTTATATCCACCGGTTTTGGATTTAGTCTTTTCTCCCATTCCTTTAATTCTAAGCATTCCGAGTGCTTCCCCTTTGACTTTGTCTTTGTTGATGATAGCGATGTCCACTCCTTTGCTTTGAGAGCTTTCTTTCCAAATGAGATCATCAAACGATTTAACGTTAACTGAGTTCTTGTTTTTGTTATTAAACTTAACTCTTTTGCAATGAATGGAGAGATTGAATATATTTGTTCTTGAGTTTGACCTCTGATCGAAGACAGCCTTTCTTTTCTTACTAAATCGATTGGCAAACTTGAGTGGATCGGGAGGCGTGCCCTCCTCTATGGTCAGCAGTGACCCCATCTCATTGGGCTGTGCGCTGTTTCTCTTATAGAGTGGTCTCTGTCCCCTCCAGTACTCTAAGGGCTTAATTCTTTGTCTTTCAGACCGACGGAGTGTTTGATTTGTTTGTTCAGAACTACTCTTCCCGTCATTCATACTATTTATGGGTAATACTTATCTCTGAGTCTAAACAATTGATTAATGAAAAGGTTTGATAAAAATTAAATAAAATTTATATAAAATATTCAATAAATCAATGAATTGCGATAAATATTAATTGACTGCAATCAATGCCAACACTAATCATGAGTTTAACCAAAACATCGATTTGACTAAAGTTTTAAAGTTTGAATTGAATGATGAAATAAATGACTGTATGACTGAATGTGTAAACCAATCAAATGGAGTGATAGACTCAGAGTTGGCTCTCACTGAGTGTCGCTCTCACTGATAGACATCTGTTGCGAAACCCAACCAATGAATGCAATAAATGACTGAATCTGTGAACCAATCGAATGAAGCGTTGCTTTCGTTTAAACATTAAAAGGCTTTCAAACGTCTGAAACTCTATTTTCTTTCAAACTGTATGTCATTTGAAATCAATTTTAATATTTTTATATTTCATGGCTTTTGATCGCATTTTTATTCAATTTTAGTTATTTTATTAAAATGAGTGAAGAATTAAATAAGACATACGACCGAAGACCGGCCAATAAGAGAGCCTTTCTTTGGATCGGATTAGAAGACAAACCGAAAGACGTTTTGTCTCCAATTGAAAACTCAGTGAAAACCAAACCTAAAGACCAAACCTCTCGTGGTTTGAGTTTTATTCCATTGGATGACAATCCGAGTGATGACTCCGAAAATGAGAATAATGATGAAAATCAGCCGAAGAAACAAAAGCGGACGGAATCGGCCTTCAATTGGGTCCCTTTGGGAGAGAACTTTGCGAACACCGCTCCCAATGACAACAACTTTATTGTCCCGCAAAGACTTCCGGCGAAGTTGAAGAAGAAATTGACGCCATTGAAGGTAACCCCAATCCGTAGAGTGAGTGGCGGCTCCTCTTCCAGTCTGAGAAGAGCCACTTTCCGAGTGACCCCCCGTTCCAGAGCTCATCTTAACCTCCTTTCGGCGAATACAGTAAAGAAGAGGCGTTCGAGTGGTTCTGATTTCTCTGCTCTGAAGACACCCAAAAACAAGACATTTTTAAGTGAACTGTCGACCCCTTCCTCTCTGATGAAGTCCTCTTCGATGACTATCGACGAAATTCAATACATTTCGTGGATTAATGTGGTGTTGGCCTCAAAAGCCGAGGAAAAGGCCGACAAAATCGATTCAAACCAATTGATTCTCGACTGCTTTAACTCAAACAAAACGACTCTTTCTGTGTGTCCCACAAAAGAGGAAATGTCTGTCGAGACATATCGAGAGTCAGTCAAATGGAATCAATTGCGGAGTTCTGCCAATGCTTTGTATCGATCGGAAGATATGACGAAAATACACAAAAAGATTGTGTCCGACATCTCTAAGAAGAAGTACACCATTCGTAACGATAGGGCGGTTCACGCGGACACTGGGGTTCGCAAACATATAATGGAATTACTGCTGTCCTATAATCCTCTTTGGCTTCGGATCGGTTTGGAGACTGTCTTCCAGCAGAAGATTGTCATCAGTTCCCAAATAATGCGCTTAAGTTTAGGCAAATTCATTGCTCAGAACCTATTGGTATCGAAGGAACTGATGGCAAAGTACGGCCACAAAACGGTCTCTCACTTCTTCAAAGACGAGCACCACATAAATGAGGCCAAGAAATACATTTTAACCAAATTTCTAGTTTTGCTTAATTTCCTGGACCGCGCAAAACAGGTCCGTCTCATTGAACACAACCCCTGTCTGTTCCGAAAGGGATCGCAATACAAGTCTACATTGGATTTAATCATATCCTTCGCTCGCGATTACATCACTGGTGTCGGAGATATAACCAAATACTTAAGAGTTTCCGGATTTTCGTTGGCTTACAAACAAACGGCGATCGAAGAGTTCGACTTCGAGGTCAATAATCTGGCCGTTGATCTCAGGTGTGGCATAAGACTGACCCGAATCGCTGAGATTCTCACTGATCACAAAGATTTGTTGTCTAAACTCCTTTATCCGGCTAATAATATAACACGAAAACTACATAATGTTGAGGTCGGTCTCAAAGCTCTGGGAAGTATCGTTCCCGAAGGTATCACTGCTAAGGATATAGTCAGTGGCCATCGAAGGAAAACCTTCCAATTATTGGACGCCATTATCTTCAAACACAAAGAGAATCAGATTTTAATCGAAGAAAAACTGTATTACGATTCGGTTGTATTCATTCAGAAACTCTTCAGAAGCAGACGTCAGATGAGGGAAGAGAGACAATCGTATCTCAAACTCAAACACTTCACAGTTGTTCTCCAAAAGAGATTCAGAGAAAACAAAGCGCTCAGAATTGAAAGAAGAGAAAGACTTCGTATCGAAAGGTCTGTTCTTTTTCTTCAGAGAAAATTCAGAGCCAATAGACTGATGAAAGTCCAGAGAAAACATTTCCAGGAATTGAGGGCTTCGGTTGTCTTAATTCAGAGGCGATTCAAAGCCATTCATTTGATGAGAACTGAAAGACACAAATATCAAGAATTGAGAGCATCTGTGGTCAAAGTCCAGCAGAGATTCAGAGCAAATGTTTTAATGAAGAGACAAAAATCAGAGTTCGATCGACTCAAACACTTAACGGCTTTAATTCAAATGAAATTCAGAGCCAATCGACTGATGAAAGTCCAAAGAAACCACTTCCGGGAATTGAAGACTTCCACTCTTTTCATTCAGAGAGTCTTCAGAAGGAGACGTCAGATGAAGGAACAGAATCAGTGGTTTTTTAAGTTGAAATTTTTTACAGTTGTTCTCCAGAGAAGATTCAGAGAAAAGAAAGCGCTCAGAATTGAAAGACAACGACTTCGAGTCGAAAAGTCTATTCTTTTTGTTCAAAGAAAATTCAGAGCCAATCGACTGATGAAACTTCAAAGAAGTTATTTCCAGGATTTGAAGACTTCTGTTATCTTCATTCAGAGACAATTCAAAGCCAATCGAATAATGAGAACTGAGAGACAAAAATACCAACAATTAAAACATTCTGTGGTCAAAGTTCAACAGTTATTCAGAGCTAACCTTCTAATGAAACGACAGAAAAGAGTATTCAATTCACTCAAACACTCAACAGTTTTAATTCAGAGAAAATTCAGAGCCAATAGACTGATGAAAATCCATAGAAAACATTTCCAGGAATTGAAGACTTCTGTTGTCTTAATTCAGAGGCAATTCAGAGCCATTCAAATGATGAGAACTGAGAGACAAAAATACCGACAATTGAGACATTCTGTGGTTAAAGTTCAGCAAATATTCAGAGCTAACCTTCTGATGAAACGTCAAAATTTGGAGTTCCAACGACTCAAACACTCCACGGTTTTCATACAGAGAAAGTTCAGAGCCATTCAACTAATGAGAACCGAAAAACACAAATACCAAGAATTGAGAGCTTCTGTAGTTAACATTCAGCGAAGATTTAGAGCTAATGTTTGTATGAAAAGACAGAAATTAGAGTTCGAAAGACTCAAACACTTCACGGTTTTGATTCAGAGAATATTCAGAGCCAATAAACTGATGAAAGTTCAGAGAAACCGATTCCTCCATTTGAAGACTTCTGTTGTTTTAATTCAAAGACACTTCAGAGCCATTCGTTTGATGAGAATTGAGAAACAAAATTATGAAGAATTGAGAGATTCTGTGCTTAAGATTCAGCGGAGATTCAGAGCAAATGTTTTAATGAGAAGACAGAAATCAGAGTTCGATCGACTCAAACACTTAACGGTTTTAATTCAGAGAACATTCAGAATAAAAATGGTTAAAAACAGGAGAGAGAGGGCCGCCACCAAAATACAGGTATTTTCCATTCATTTATTCATATTTAATATTTAGTGAACTAATTGTATGATTGGGAACGACAGGCACTTTGGAGAGGATACTCAACTCGCAAACAAATTTCAATAGAAAGACAGCGTTATTACGATTCTGTTGTCTTCATTCAGAGACAGTTCAGAGCTATTAAACTAATGAGAACTGAAAGACAGAAATACCAAGAATTGAGACGTTCTGTGGTTTATGTTCAGCAAAGGTTCAGAGCTAATGTTCTGATGAAACGACACAAAACAGAATTCGATTCACTCAAACACTTCACAGTTTTGATTCAAAGAAAATTCAGAGCCAATAGACTAATGAAAGTCCAAAGAAACCATTTCCACGAATTAAAGAACTCTGTTGTCTTCATTCAGAGACAATTCAGAGCCATTCAAGTGATGAGAACTGAAAGACTTAAATATAGAGAATTGAAAGATTCTGTGGTCAAAGTCCAGCAAAGATTCAGAGCAAATGTTCTGATGGAAAGACAGAGAACGGACTTCCAACGACTCAAACACTTCACAGTTTTAATACAAAGAACTTTCAGAGCCAATAGACTTATGAGAAGTGAGAGACAAAAATATCAACAATTGAGAGCTTCTGTCCTTAAAATTCAGCAAAGATTTAGAGCTAATGTTCTGATGGAAAGACAGAGATCGGAGTTCCAACGACTCAAACATTCGACTCTTATAATTCAGAGACAGTTCAGAGCCATTCGACTGATGAGATACTACTCAAGTGAGAGACAAAAATATAAAGAATTGAGAGATTCTGTGGTTAAGATTCAGCGAAGATTCAGAGCAAATGTTTTGATGAAAAGACAGAAATCAGAGTTCGAAAGACTAAAACACTTCACTGTTTTAATACAGCGAACATTTAGAGTCAAAATCGTTGAAATTAGGAAAGTGAGGGCCGCCACCAAAATACAGGTATTTTCCCATTCATTTTTTAATATTTCATATTCACTCAAATCATTGTATGATTGGGAACGTCAGGCTCTGTGGAGGGGATACACAACTCGGAAACAAATTCACTGCGAAAACCAAAGGGTTCAGACGGCTTGGAGACGTATACTAACCTCTACTTCAATGGCCACCGAAGACATGTTTTTAGGGAATCGTACGTTCAATGCATTGCAAAAGCTATTGGCCTACGACTCACTCCTAATGCTGGCACACGATTTGCAATCTCTCGACAAAACAACTAAACTCTCGCCCGAGTCCTGCGAAATGATGGCGAAGTACGGCGCCGTTCCAATACTCCTCCAGATTTTGAATGAATCAAATCGAAGCGAACCCCACAAACAGATAATCGCTCTGACGGTTAATATACTTTTGAATTTGGCAAAAGTGAGTCCATTTCAAAGACATTTCGAAACAATTAAATTATTTGTTTTATTGAATAGTATTCGAAGACTTTACCCGTTTTGGTCTCAAACCTGCAAACAATGGAAACCTTATTCAAAATCATTCGAAATTTTACGACAAATGCGGTGCAAATTAGTCGACAAAACCAATTAGTGGCCAAACTGTTCACTTTGTTGTCTATTCTTCTCCAAAATTCCACAATATTTGAGGTATTCCTCAATCATTCAATTATTTTGGTCTAAATATGTTTTAATTGTTTTCAGAGAGTATCGACTGATAGACGAAAAATCGATGCAATTAAACAAATATATGAGTTCTCAAAGAAGGAGAAGACGTATAAGAAGTACCGATTGAGAGGAGAGTATAAGTTCGCACCCGTTTGGCAAATCGCCCGCAAAAACATCTATGAGTTCGACAATCATTTTATTGCAATTCAGGCGATCGCTGAGCGCATGAATGTCACAAAAATCTAGTTTTATATCAAACCAAACATTTTATACGATTTAATATTTAAGAAATTAATTCTTTTTTACTTATTTTACAAAATAATTATTTCACCAAAAATTTGAGAGTAATTTGTATTTTATTTCTGCTGTAAATTCACTAAACTTTTGAAAAAATAAATTTTTCTTTTATATCGAATAAATGGTGAATAGTTTTAAATGAGTAAATGAAAAGCACTCACATTTGCCTATATTTTGCCTTGCTACTCTCAAAGCACAAGCTCTAGATTCGATTATTTTCATATAAAATGAGAATTTCATTGAACTAAAAAAGTAATGAATTGAATTGAATTGAATTTTCAGTTAGTTTTCAATTTTTAAATCAATTATTTGAGTCAATTGTGAAATACATTCGTTTTTATCGATTTGAGATAATTCTTCTTCAGAAAGCCTTTCCATATCATTGAAGAGGAGGGCATTCCATCCGAATCTTTTGGCCGGAATATAATCTAAATGCAAGTCATCGCCGATATGTAAAGCCTTCGAGGCGTCGGACAGTTGGGCAGAATTAAGACCCAAATCAAAGATCTCTTTCGATGGCTTTGAGTACTTCACTGAACGTGAGGTCAGAACAAAATCAAAATAATGTCTTAAACCGATCTCATGAAGAATATGATCCAGTCTTTCATCAAAGTTTGAAATGACACCGATTTTAAGATTTTTGTGATTCTTCTTGAGATGTGTCAACACTTTATGGCTATTTGTGTCGGGTGTCCAACAATTTGCCGACGAATAGTGTTTAAACAAATGCTTCGAAATGGTATCCAATTGTTTATCAGTTATTTGTTTGTCTGAATATTGTGCGGAACGGAAACTCTTTTTGACAGTTTGTGACCACCACTCGAGAGAAGACATTCCACTTTTCAAACCAAAGTTTTCGTGGTTTGTATTCATGTCTTTCCAAACGGTTTTGAAGGCATTTGTCAAATGTTTTTCGCATTCATTTCGACTCAAATTCTGTTTAATAATATTCTGATTGCAATAAATTTCTGCAATTTTAAGATATTCGGAACCGATTGGGTTCTTCAGTCGCATCAAAGTATTGGTCACATCAAAAGTAATCAAGCTCAATCTCAGCATTTTCACCAAAAGTTGATAAAAAAGCAAATATAAATAGGTTTTCGTCGGATTTAAACTTTAAACTAGCACAATTTAAGCTCTGATCAAAGGCTGTTTTGATGAGTAGTGATTAAAAGGGGTTTTGAGTATAATTAGTTGGAAAACAATTTTATCAATGAAAGTGAAAAACGAGAGAATTGTAAACAAAAGTCGACTCATGGGTTGAAAATTTGAACTTCAAATGTAAGCAAAACATGTGATTCACAGACGGAATGAAACCCAAACAAACATTTTATGCAATCTTTTCATTCATTAAAAGTCTGACAAAAATTCATTCCTTGTTTTGAAAAATTCACACTTTTTTTTGTACCCGTTTTCGGTTCATTAAAATCAATTGAATTATGGTTTTCAAGTGTCAAACCGACAGTTATTTGAAAGAAGTATTAAATGCATTACTATTTGTCTAATAAATTGATTTATAATTTATTTATTCTCTAAATTTAGTTCAAATCGAAAGTAGTTTTCTGTAAATCGAGTGAATTGAAGACAAAAAGAGATCATTTGAAAGGTTTCGAAGTAATACTCGAGGACACGATCCTATTCCCCGAAGGTGGAGGACAGGTATGATATTTGAGTTTAGTAACATGGTAAGAATTCTAATCTTCATATTTAAAACTGAAAGCCATCTGATTCCGGAACTATTGATGGAAAATCTGTGGTTAGTGTTCGCCGTGAAGGCGATACTGCCGTCCATTTCGTTGTGACCGACACTCCATTGGAAACCGATTCTGAAGTAGTGGTGGCTCTCGATTGGGACAAACGGTTTGATCACATGCAACAACACTCCGGACAACACCTCATTACAGCCGTTGCCGAACACAACTTCTCTTTGGTCACAACCTCCTGGACTCTCGGAGAAGAGGTTTCTTATATAGAGCTCGACTCCAGTAATGTTTCTGAAGAGACTGTTCGACAATTGGAGCGAATGGTTAACCAAAAGATAAGGTCTTCGATACCGGTTTCGGTACAACTGTTCGATAAGAACGATAAACAACTCGAAGAAGTCAGGAGTAGATTAGAACTTCCCGATGACCAGAACGGACCGATTCGTGTCGTTTCCATTGAAGGCATAGATAGGAATACCTGCTGTGGAACTCATGTCTCAAATTTGAGTCATTTGCAGGTTATTCTCAATTCATTCTATGCTTTCACTCATTGTATTAACCATTTGTTAAAATTAATCCATTTTAAGGCAATTAAACTGCTTTTCGCCGAAAAGGGAAAGAAAAACAAAACAAATCTTTACTTTTTATGCGGAAACCGAGTCCTCTCTTATTTGGATAAAAGCGTCAAAATTGAAAAATCCCTAAACTCTTCACTAAAGTGAGTAAACAAATTTCATTTCAGAAAATATATATTTTTTGAGTTCAGGTGTCCTTTAGAGGAGTTTCCGCCGATGATCGACAAAATGAAAAAATCACTTAAAATATCGCAAAAGGTTTGTTAACTTCTATTCAAAAGGATTTTGATAATTATTTAATACTTTATTAGAATTGTTTGAACGCAATGAGAGATTTGGCTAAATTGGAGGCCAAGATGTTTCTCGATCTGAAGCCAAGACCCAAATTCTATTCCATTCATCGCAAAGAAAGTGATTTTGATTTCATCACTATTTTTGTAAACGAAGTTAAGACAGAGATTAAGGACTCTTTGGTTATCATATCAGTGACTGACGACAGCACTAATCCCAACGGTTCCGGTCAGATGGCTATCGCTGGGAATGAGGAACTGATTAAGAGATTTATACCGAGGTATAAATATGGAATAAACTGCTTTTTGAAAAAATTTTAACCAAAGTTATTGTTATCCAGAGTTTCAGAACTTATGTCAGCCAAAGGGATGTTCAAAGACGGAAAGTTTGCCGCAAAAGTGGGAAATCTCTCGAAAAGAGCAAAATTGGACGAAATTATTAAAACTGAATTAAATTCAATAGAAAATTAATTTTTCAAAATTAAATTAAAATAAATTTATCAAAAAAGGGGACAAAAATATATTTGTTTGGTATGTAATATATGAATGGAATCAAAGCGCACTTTATTAATGTCCCCCAAAACGAGTCTTTCCTTTTCCTCTCCAAACGTGTAAAGCGTTTGTCGTTTATTTGCTTTGATTTTTTGATTTAATAATTGGTTAACAACTAATTAATTGACGAAAGTAATGACAACCGAAGAGTGGACAGAGAGCGCGACAGTGGCCGTTGTCGCCGAACCCCTTGAAATAAAGCTGTTCGGGCGGTGGAGTTCCAGCGATGTTCAGGTGTCGGACATCTCTTTGACCGTAAGTTTGATTTCCAATGTTGTGAATGAGTTGACCACTAATTGTTGATATCTTAGGATTATATCGCAGTTAAGGAGAAGTACGCCCGATATCTGCCGCACAGTTCAGGCCGTTATGCAGCGAAGCGGTTCCGTAAGGCTCAGTGTCCTATTGTGGAGCGACTGACAAACTCGATGCAAATGCACGGACGGAATAACGGCAAAAAACTTCTGGCCGTTCGTATCGTCAAACATGCGTTTGAAATAATCCATTTGTTGACCGGCGATAATCCGCTCCAAATTCTGGTCAACGCTATTATAAACAGCGGTCCGCGAGAAGACTCGACTCGTATCGGACGCGCCGGAACTGTGAGACGACAGGCTGTCGATGTCTCGCCGCTGAGACGCGTGAATCAAGCGATTTGGTTGCTGTGCACCGGCGCTCGTGAGGCCGCCTTCAGAAACATTAAGACTATTGCCGAGTGTTTAGCCGACGAACTGATTAACGCCGCAAAGGTTTGAATATTGAGCCCATTGTCTGAATTATTGTCTAATATTGTTTTCATCTTAAGGGCTCATCGAATAGCTATGCCATCAAAAAGAAGGACGAATTGGAAAGAGTGGCCAAATCTAACCGTTAATCAAATCCTTGTATTAATCATAAGATCTATAAATTCAATACATTTTTTTGAATTAAAGGATGTATTGGTTTTGGAATTTTCAATAAAATGATTTTGATTTAAATGTTTTTGATTTGAAACCATTTTTTACTGAAATCAGTGAACACTTTCTCCGCCGGTGTTTACCCTTCCCTTC